>CM072813.1:92602299-92702299 GCA_036937905.1 Salvia rosmarinus
AATTATAATAATAATTTAGAAAGATATAGAATTAAATGTGATTCAAATTGAAGAAACAAAAACAACGATAGATGAAATAATTAATAAAAATTTACCGAAATAAATTTGCAAGATCAAGTAGATGATATGTTATATAGAATGTAATACATGAGTTAGGAAATGGATTCTAATCAAGCTTATAAAGAATTAGAAAATATTTTAACCTACCATTAGTTTTAAATTGAACAAGGAAAAATTATGATTAGTGTTTTCTATAAAAATAATAGAGAGAAACTAATTTTATGGGCGTTTCTATGACTCCTAGTAACAAAAGACCTAAACGAATTTGTACAACAAGCGAGAGGTAGTACAAGAGACAAGGTAGACAAAATTGGATACAGCACAAGCCCAATATGAAGGAGAATCTCGAATAATTGGAAAAGGAAAAGAGCTCCAATAGGAAAATTATATAGTGGAGATATGTTATATATAGAAGAACAAAGCCCATAATTATGGGAGATGAAGTTTTAGTTTGAGAACAAGCGGTAGTAGAAATTGGGAAAAAGAAAAAGAGGAGATATGGATATGTTTTCTTATTAGAAACAACCTTAGGTCCAATGACCCTTGGATTATGGCAAAGTAAAAAATCTCGAAGCTCACGATGAAATAAATCAATTAAAAGCATTGGGAGATAATCCTATAACTTTACAGATGCAATAAGACTATTAATAATAGGTGTTGATCGACAAAGATAATACATTTTACAAGATACAATGATAAGAAATTTAGAACAATTAAGTATTTGATTTTAAATATATAAGAGAATTTACAAATGACTTTGTTAGATTATTATCCTAATCAGTGAGCGATGGACGATGAATTATGTAATAAATATTTTATAAAACTTCCGGAGATTTAGGAAAACAAATACATGAAGCACAGGGAAGTGACTACTCTAATTTAGGAATAGGACCAAGAATAACTTTACATTTAAATATTTAGAAGATAGATGTAAAGATGCGGGTAATAAAGAACAAATAAAAAGACAACATGGGCATTTTGTAAAAGCGCTATTTATACACCTCAAAGCTTATGGATATTATAAAAAACCATATAAAAGGTATTAGAAAAGTACTACTTATAAACATAACAAGAATAAAGAGAAATAGATATGTTAAACCTTACAAAAAAAGTGTAGATGTTTTATATGTGATTCAGGAAAAACACTTAGCTAATAAATGTCCCAATAAAAATAAAAATTATGAAAGAACAAATTTAATAGAAGAAATAGGAGAATATAACATAGAAGTTATAAACTCGGAAGATTAGATAATGAATCAATCTATAGTATTTATACGAATATGAAAATGAAAAAGTAATAGATCCTACAAGTGGTAACATATACATATGAATACATTAAATAATTGTTTACATTATTGGATTAAAGAAAAGGAAATAACCATATTCCATGTATTAATTGTAAATTATATCACGAGATTACAAGAAGATATCAATGTAATAAATGTTTTGAAGAAATATAGCTTCTTATGTTTAGAAAAATTATTTGGAATAAAAGCGAATTAAAAGGAAGGCTAAAATTGAAGAAAATAAAAATCTTGATATTTATAAAGAAAAATTGGAAAAACATGAAATAATGTTTGAACTATATAATCATAAATATTTAAAATTAGAAAATAAATACAATGAACTTCAAAAAAGAATAGAAGTTATAGAATATACATTAAATGATTATAAAAAATTTGAAAATATTGAACTAAATCAAATGGCAGAACAAATAGAGGAAGAAGAAAAAATATTAATAAATAATAGTAATAATACAAAAAATCCAGCTACAGCAACTTTAATAAATATTCAATGTAGATTATGGATAGACAATGAAAATCATGTTGATTTAAATGCTATATTAGAATCTTTGGAAGTACTAAAGTTTAATAGGATATAGTTTAGTAGATCCTAAGTTCCATAAATTATTAAATTATAAAATGGAAACAAGAGCAGTTGAAAATAGAATTATGAAAATTACACTTTGTTTAGAACCAAGCTGGAATACAATTTTTAAATTTCTTTGGTAATTATAGTTTAAAATATATGATTTACCTCGGGTAATAATAAACCCAAAAGAAACTAATTCTAAAGATTTCTTATTAGGATTAAATTTTATTACTAGTTTAAATGGTAATTTAACAATTGCTAAAATTTTATTACACTAAGTAAACAAGTTTATAGTTTTCCAACACCTAGATATACACATACATCGAGTTTGCTGAAAGCGTGGTGGACTAGGAGAATTAGATTTTTTAAAACAAGTACAAAACAAACAAAATAATTTCATTGAAAATGAAGCTATAAAATTATTCTCACAATTTATTTCACAAGAATTAGAAAAAGGGCACGATATTACAACAAGTAAAAATATCCTATAATATTAAGATTAGAAAAACTAGGATTAATAGGAGCGATATTACAAAAGCAAAAGTGAATTATGTTTGTAAAATAAAAATAAAATTACACGAAATTACAATTAGAACAAAAATGGAGAGTATAGTCTTGGAAGATGTAGAAGAATTTAGAAAGCAGTTAATGAAATGTTAAAAGCGGGATTAATTAGACATTGAGAAAGTCCTCATAGATCTCTGACTTTTATAAGAAATCATTCGAAATAAAAGAGGAAAACCTAGGATAGTATACAATTATAAAGATTAAATGATAATTGTGAAGATGATGGTTATAACATACCAAATAAAGAAACTTTAATAGCACTTATACAAAATAAAAGATATTTAGTAAATTTGATTTAAAAGTGGATATAATCAGGTTAAAATTAGAAGAATGGTTTAAACCATGAATTGCTTTTACTTGTCAGGAAGGACAATTTGAATGGAATATATTAAGTTTTGGGTTAAAAATCTTGCTATCTTTCAAGATTTATGGATAATATATTTTTAAATATAAATTTTGTCTAGTATATATCGATGATATTCTTGTAGCAAGTAATAATTTAAAAGAACATGAAGAACATTTAAACATTATATTTAAGGAAATCGAAAAGAATGGTATAGTAATTAGTAAAAGGAAAATGGAATTATTTAAAGAAAAATTTCATTTTAGGATTAGAAGATTGGAAATGGAAAAATAAATTACAACCTCATATTGCTACTAAAATTTTAGAATTTCCAAATAAATTAACAAATTTAAAACAAATACAATCATTTTAGGATTAGTAAATTATCTTTGAAATTTGTTCCAAATCTTAGTAAATTAGTGGGTCCATTATATAGTAAAACTACTAAAAATGGTCAACGACATTTTAATATAGAAGATGAAAACTTATTCAAAAATTAAAATGAAATAAAAATATTAAACCTTTAGAATTACCTACAAGTGATAGTTATATAATTATTGATGTGATGGATGTAAAGAAGGATGGGGAGCAATATTAATTTGTAAACCCCATAAATTGATCAAAAAATGAAGAAAGAATAAATTGCTTATGCTTAGTGGAAACTTTAATAAAAGCAGTTTAAATTGGACATCTTTAGATTATGAAATACAAGCATTAATAAATTCTTTAGAAAAATTTAAAATATGGTAAAAATGAATTCTTTTAGAAACAGTTGTGAAGCTATTGTAAAATTTATTAATAATGCTAATAGTAAAAAGTTAATAAGACAAGATGGATAAATTTACAACAAATAATTCGAGAAATAATTATAGAGTAAAATTTGAACATATAAAAGGTAAAGATAATAATATTCTTGACCTCTTATCTAGAAAGATAAATCGTCTTTTTATGCAGGAAATGGATAGAAAAATTATAAAGCCTTCAAAAGGAAAAGAGAAAGTTACACAGCCCGAAGTCTCTAAGACCATAAGGGAAGAAAAATTATCTGATTCGGGGTTAAAGAGACATTATCAATGGATATCTCTTGAGACGAGGAAACTAAAAGTGTTACACGATTCTCGGACTAAGAGAATCCAAGATTACAAAGATGAAATTCAATTTGGAGCAGTAACTTTACAAAAATGCTCAAATCACCTTTCTGTGATTTAGAAGCAATTACAAAGGTTACCGAGAGACAACAGGTTATCCTTGATAATCTATGGCATATTGAACATTGCCAAAAGCTTCTGACCTTCAAAGTTCAAGTTTTAAATGCTCGGCATTTTATTTTCGACCAAAATCAAAAACGAGCAACCCCAAAAAGTTTACACATTATGTTATTTTCGGAGGAACAAAATTGGAGTTTTCATAACTTTATCTCGTTAGAAAATATATTAATTGTCTAAACCTCTTTGGAAAGGTTACTCTGATTTTTGAAGCATTGTCAAATGCCGAGAAGCCTTTGGTATCAAAATTTTTATTGAACGGAGGAAGTCAAAAGTTTTGCTCAGATTGCACAAGAAAACCCAGTAATGTGATTCAACATCGGTCTTCTTTGCTAAAAATTATGAATCACAACTTGTGGATTTTGAAAGAAAATTTCGATCTAAACAATCAATTGAAAAGTTTACAAAATGATTGTAATTACAAAGATCGAGACGATCTCGGTCGTGGAATCGACCATTCAAAGTTGAATCAAAAATTGATTTTGAAAACAAAAATCGATATGTTCACCTCCGAAAGTTTTGAAAATTTTAAAACTAGAATTCTTGATATTCTTGGAGAAACAATGGAACCGATCACGAAATTGTTCACGACCTTGAGGAAATTATTTCTACAAAAGTTTTACAAGTTTCCTCAAAACCTTGTTGATTTACAAAAGAAAATTGTTGAAATTTATTTCAATGAATCAAAATTCAAGGCGTAAAAATCATACAAAGGCACGATGTTTATAAAATTATCTGAAAGAAGGGATACTAATTGATGAGCAGATCGAATTCCACGGCCTTCTACTTCTGATTGATTTAAACAAAGTGACATGCGAGATGAAATGACAATCAATTTTTACCACAATGGTATGATTGATTTCATGGAATTGATTATCTGAGAAAAAGCAAGAAGACTAATGAACAAATTGGGAGAAAAATTTTTATTGACGTTGGCAATATTTCATCCTTATCTTCCAAATCAAAGGTCTCTGCAAAATTCTAACTTCTCTTCCAAGCTACATCTCACGATTATATTGACAAGAAAAATTTATTTGAGACATTGAATATTACGGTGATATCTTCAAACGAGATGTAAAGAGGAACGAGATCATTTACATTTCGATATTGAAGAACAAATTAACATATTTGAAGTCGAAAACATCCTAAACTTGAATTATGGATGAAGTATAAACTTGCGGTGAAGGACATTATTTACAAATATGGGTTACACCAAATTGGAATATGTTCCTTCCTTTCGATGGAGAAGGTGATAGTCTACGGATGAAGAAATTACTATCATCAATCTGATAAAGAAGAAGAAGACATTGAAGATTCTCAAAGTGCGACACAATTCGGACACTCATAGAGATTTACGAAGATTAGACGGATGGGCAACAATTATTAAATTGTAGCTTTCTTCTTTTGTAGTTTATGCTTTTCTGTTTTCTTTTACGTATAGAATATAACGTGTAAGCATTAATAAAAGCATTTGTAGCATTAGGTAAATAAATGATACGTGGATAGGTGTGAATAGTGTGAATAGTAGACACCATAATTGAAAGCATTAGGTAGATGTTACGTCTTGGTGGATACAATAGTAGTAAACACCAATAGTAGTAAGCACCATTTATTTTGCCTATAAATGGCGGTTCTTTCATTGTAAAATCATCAGAGAACTCTTCTAAGTAATAAACCTTTGAGCTTACGAAAACAAAACATGTGTTGTTAAGTTTTCAAACTTTCTTACTCTTCTACCTATCATAATTCTATACCAATCCTTAGAGCTAAATAATATATCCCATTCCATAAAACCAAAAAAAAAAAAAAAAAAAAATCCTTCATTAAATTTGAATATATTATCGGAAACGAAGGCTCAGTCATAACTTCTTTTCATAAGAGTTACGTGTGAGCTCTATCACGGTATATATTTTCTCATATTTTCTATCTTGTCTTTGTGGTTTAATGTGTAACTTGAAAAACACACCCTACCTCCATTTAGCGTGTAAAGCATTAATAAAAGCATTTGTAGCATTAGGTAAATAAATGATACGTGGATAGGTGTGAATAGTGTGAATAGTAGACACCATAATTGAAAGCATTAGGTAGATGTTACGTCTTGGTGGATACAATAGTAGTAAACACCAATAGTAGTAAGCACCATTTATTTTGCCTATAAATAAGCGGTTCTTTCATTGTAAAAATCATCAGAACTCTTCTAAGTAATAAACCTTTGAGCTTCGAAAACAAAACATGTGTTGTTAAGTTTTAAACTTTCTTCTCTTCTACCTATCATAATTCTATACCAATCCTTAGAGCTAAATAATATATCCCATTCCATAAAACCATAAAAAAAAAAAAAAAAAATCCTTCAATTCATTTGAATATATTATGCGGAAGCAGAGGCTCAGTCCTAACTTCTTCATCATAAGAGTTACATGTGAGCTCTATCGGTATATATTTTCTCATATTTTCTATCTTGTCTTTGTGGTTTAATGTAACAGAAAAACACACCCTACCCTCCATTTGGTATCGAGCTACAAAACCGAGGCACAAAAGACTAGGGCAGAGCTTAACTTGTTAGGCAAACATGATGTTGTAAGTCCTCTTTGTTGTTAAGAACCGCCTAGGTGCGGGATTAAGATGTTTTTAGTAATGATATTATATTGGCGTGTAGAGTTGATTTTGAGAAACTCTTAAACCATATATATGTATATTATGTTGTTTTAAATAAAAGCGGGATATGTTTAATCATAAGAATAAGGATGGTATTTGAATTTATGAGAAGTATTAGAGTAAAAATTTTAATCATTGATCAAAACTCTTTGTTGATCGATTTTTCGGATCTTGAGAATTTTAGAGATAAGCATAAAATATCTTGCGATAATTATAATTTTATTTGTCGATTTGATCGAAAATTTAAACATATATTACATTAGGAAAATAGTCATTTAAAGCGTATTATAGATTTAATTATAAATTTAAGCGTAATTTTGAAAGAATAAAAGCGATAGTAATAATCTACTTAAAGAAATAATACAAAGTAATCAAGAAAGAATAAATTAATTTAACGGTCGTTGAAAACTTTGATTATATTAAAGAACAAAATAATCAAATAATCTCGAAATTAAACAATTAAATAAAAATTTACCTAGTAAATCGATATTAATCGAGTTAAGTTACTTAATAGAAAATTTAAAACCAAAGAAAGTTGAATTAGAAACTAAAAACTATTAGGAGAAATTGAATTACAAATCGTTGAAACTTTTAATAAATTAGAAACAAAATAAATAATAAACCAATAGATCAAGATATAGATAATATTACACAAGCCATAAATAATTTAAGCTTAGGTTCACAAGAAAGACCTAGAAAATAACTCCTACAATATATAATTATTGGAAGCTTTAAAAATGAGTAATTTTAGACCATTTTACGGACATTCACAAACTATACTGACAAAATAGAAATTCTACAAGTAATATAAATGAAATTGTTACTTGAGATACATTTTACATAGGATGCTAAATTCTAGAAGAGGATCGGAGTAATAGTTCTCAACAGAGACTATACAATTAGAAGAAGAAATAGATGTTGATAGAAATTTAGAAATTTACAATAATCGAGTTTTGAAATTTTACAACCAAGGGTTTTATATCAGCGAGAATAATAAATATAAATACAAGTTTTATTAGAGGAGTAGAAGTAAGTACTAGAGTGGTTGATGGTACAATGAATTTATAGATTTACTATCATGGAAACTATAAAGAAACTAATTAAAAGTAATAAACTATTTTCACATATAGGATTAATAATAATAGGAATAAAAGCATTTGGAAGACAAGAGGTAGGAACAAAAGCTTTAGTGTTAATCTCTGATCAATCATGGCAACAAGATGTTAAAGAGCTATTATATCGGGAATGGAAGTAGATTTAAACAAAATTGACATTATTTTATTGTGCTCCTAATATTTTAAAGGATACTAGAGATATAAGTAAAATAAAAATTGCAATACAAACTAAAGGATATACAAATTATGAAGGAAATAATTTAGTAATAAGTATTGGAGTATTAGGAAAAATGAGTACATCTTCAAGTATGAAATATAAAGTTAATATTGAAAAAATGATAAAAATTATTGCTTCAAAAGGAATTAAAATGATAGAACCACAAAAATTGATCCTACTGAATTAGCAGGATTAGAATGGAATTTAGAAGATTTAAAAAAGAAATCTAATGAAGTTTTAGTCCCACAAAAAAGTATTATTTATGATAATAATGGACAAGCCAATTTAAGATTTACAAATTTTATAAAAAGAAATAATAAAAATGAGGAAAGTGAAGATGATGATGATATGGAAATAAACTATAACTTAATGAATGAATATTATGATACAGAACCAATTTATGATACAGATTCCGAAGAAATAGACACATTAGAATTAAGCTGAAGCGAAATGATAGGATATTGTCAATTCAATAATGAAGATTATAATAATAATTTAGAAAGTGATATAGAATTAGAAGCGAGTTCAAATTTGAAGAAACAAAACAACGATAGATGAAATAATTAATAAAAATTTCTTGAAATAAATTTGCAAGATCAAGTAGATGATATGTTAATAGAATGTATTACGAGAGTTAGGAATGGATTCTAATCAAGCTTATAAAGAATTAGAAAATATTTTAACCTACCATTAGTTTGAGAAATTGAACAAGGAAAAATTATGATTAGTGTTTTCTATAAAATAATAATAGAGAAACTAATTTTATGGACGTTTCTATGACTCTAGTAACAAAAGACCTAAACGAATTTATACAACAAGGAGGGTAGTACAACAGAGACAAGGTAGACAAAATTGGATACCGGCCAAGCCCAATATGAAGGAGAATCTCGAATAATTGGAAAGGAAAAAGAGCTCAATAGGAAAATTATATAGTGGAGATATGTTATATATAGAAGAACAAAGCCCATAATTATGGGAGATGAAGTTTTAGTTTGGGAACAAGCGGTAGTAGAAATTGGAAAAAGAAAAAGAGGAGATATGGATATGTTTTCTTATTTAGAAACAACCTTAGGTCCAATGACCTTAGGATTATGGCAAAGTAAAAATCTCAAGCTCACGATGAAATAAATCAATTAAAAGCATTAGGAGATAATCCTTATAACTTTACAAGTGCAATAAGACTATTAATAATAGGTGTTGATCCGACAAAGATAATACATTTTGCAAGATCTGACAATAAGAAATTTAGAACAATTAAGTATTTGATTTTAAATATATAAGAGAATTTACAAATGACTTTGTTAGATTATTATCCTGTTGGTAGAGCAATGGACGATGAATTATGTAATAAATATTTTATAAAACTTCCGGAGATTTAGGAAAACAAATACATGAAGCACAGGAGTACTACTCTAATTTAGGAATAGGACCAAGAATAACTTTTACATTTAAATATTTAGAAGATAGATGTAAAGATGCGATAATAAAAGAACAAATAAAAAGACAAGCATGGGCATTTTGTAAAAGCGCTATTTATACACCTCAAACATGGATATTATAAAAACCATATAAAAAGGTATTAGAAAAGTACTACTTATAAACATAACAAGAATAAAGATAGAAATAGATATGTTAAGAAACCTTACAAAAGAAAGTGTAGATGTTTTATATGTGATTCGGAAAAACACTTAGCTAATAAATGTCCCAATAAAATAAAATTATGAAAGAACAAATTTAATAGAAGAAATAGGAGAATATAACATAGAAGTTATAAACTCGGAAGATTAGATAATGAATCAATCTATAGTATTTATCTGAGAATATGAAAATGAAAAAGTAATAGATCTCGGTAGTAACATATACATATATGAATACATTAAATAATTGTTTACATTATTGGATTAAAGAAAAGAAATAACCATATTCCATGTATTAATTGTAAATTATATCCTGAGATTACAAGAAGATATCAATGTAATAAATGTTTTGAAGAAATATGCTTCTTATGTTTAGAAAAATTATTTGGAATAAAAACTGAATTAAAAGGAAAGGCTAAAATTGAAGAAAATAAAAATACTGATATTTATAAAGAAAAATTGGAAAAACATGAAATAATGTTTGAACTATATAATCATAAATATTTAAAATTAGAAAATAAATACAATGAACTTCAAAAAAGAATAGAAGTTATAGAATATACATTAAATGATTATAAAAAATTTGAAAATATTGAACTAAATCAAATGGCAGAACAAATAGAGGAAGAAGAAAAAATATTAATAAATAATAGTAATAATACAAAAATCCATTCTGACAACTTTAATAAATATTCAATGTAGATTATGGATGACAATGAAAATCATGTTGATTTAAATGCTATATTAGATCTTGGAAGTACTAAAAGTTTAATAGGATATAGTTTAGTAGATCCTAAGTTCCATAAATTATTAAATTATAAAATGGAAACGAGCAGTTGAAAATAGAATTATGAAAATTACACACCATTTAGAACCAAGCTGAATACAATTTTAAATTTTTTTGGTAATTATAGTTTAAAATATGATTTACCTCGGTAATAATAAACCCAAAAGAAACTAATTCTAAAGATTTCTTATTAGGATTAAATTTTATTACTAGTTTAAATGGTAATTTAACAATTGCTAAAAATTTTATTACACTAAGTAAACAAGTTTATAGTTTTCCAACACCTAGATATACACATACATCGAGTTTGCCCGAAAGCGTGGTGGACTAGGAGAATTAGATTTTTAAAACAAGTACAAAACAAACAAAATAATTTCATTGAAAATGAAGCTATAAAATTATTCTCACAATTTATTTCACAAGAATTAGAAAAAGGGCACGATATTACAACAAGTAAAACTATCCTATAATATTAAGATTAGAAAAACTAGGATTAATAGGAGCGATATTACAAAAGCAAAAGTGAATTATGTTTGTAAAATAAAAATAAAATTACACGAAATTACAATTAGAACAAAAATGGAGAGTATAGTGCGAGAAGATGTAGAAGAATTTAGAAAGCAGTTAATGAAATGTTAAAAGCAGGATTAATTAGACATTGAGAAAGTCCTCATAGATCTCTGACTTTTATAGTAAGAAATCATTCGAAATAAAAAGGAAAACCTAGGATAGTATACAATTATAAAGATTAAATGATAATTGTGAAGATGATGGTTATAACATACCAAATAAAGAAACTTTAATAGCACTTATACAAAATAAAAGATATTTAGTAAATTTGATTTAAAAGTGGATATAATCAGTTAAAATTAGAAGAATGGTTTAAACCATGGATCGCTTTTACTTGTCGGAAGGACAATTTGAATGGAATATATTAAGTTTTGGGTTAAAAATGCTACTGCTATCTTTCAAAGATTTATGGATAATATATTTTAAAATATAAATTTTGTCTAGTATATATCGATGATATTCTTGTAGCAAGTAATAATTTAAAGAACATGAAGAACATTTAAACATTATATTTAAGGAAATCGAAAAGAATGGTATAGTAATTAGTAAAAGGAAAATGGAATTATTTAAAGAAAAATTTCATTTTAGGATTAGAATTGGAAATGGAAAAATAGAATTACAACCTCATATTGCTACTAAAATTTTAGAATTTCCAAATAAATTAACAAATTTAAAACAAATACAATCATTTTAGGATTAGTAAATTATGCTAGGAAATTTGTTCCAAATCTTAGTAAATTAGTGGGTCCATTATATAGTAAAACTACTAAAAATGGTCAACGACATTTTAATATAGAAGATGAAAAACTTATTCAAAAATTAAAAATGAAATAAAAATATTAAACCTTTAGAATTACCTACAAGTGATAGTTATATAATTATTGATGTGATGGATGTAAAGAAGGATGGGGAGCAATATTAATTTGTAAACCCCATAAATTCAGTCAAAAAATGAAGAAAGAATAATTGCTTATGCTAGTGGAAACTTTAATAAAACAGTTTAAATTGGACATCTTTAGATTATGAAATACAAGCATTAATAAATTCTTTAGAAAAATTTAAAATATGGCTAAAAATGAATTCCTTTGTTAGAACAGTTGTGAAGCTATTGTAAAATTTATTAATAATGCTAATAGTAAAAAGTTAATAAGACAAGATGGATAAATTTACAACAAATAATTCGAGGAAATAATTATAGAGTAAAATTTGAACATATAAAGGTAAAGATAATAATATTCTTGACCTCTTATCTAGAAAGATAAATCGTCTTTTTATGCGAGAAATGGATAGAAAAATTATAAAAGCCTTCAAAAGGAAAAGAAAGTTACACGGCCGAAGTCTCTAAGACCGAAGGAAGAAAAATTATCTGATTCGAGGTTACGAGAGACATTATCAATGGATATCTCTTGAACGAGGAAACTAAAAGTGTTACGATTCTCGGACTAAGAGAATCCAAAGATTACAAAGATGAAATTCAATTTGGAGCAGTAACTTTACAAAATGCTCAAATCACCTTTCTGCGATTTAGAGCAATTACAAAGGTTACAGAGACAACGGTTATCCTTGATAATCTATGGCATATTCAAACATTGCCAAAAGCTTCTGACCTTCAAAGTTCAGTTTTAAATGCTCGGCATTTTATTTTCGACCAAAATCAAAACGAGCAACCCCAAAAAAGTTTACACATTATGTTATTTTCGGAGGAACAAAAATTGGAGTTTTCATAACTTTAATCTTGTTCGAAAATATATTAATTGTCTAAACCTCTTTGGAAAGGTTACTCTGATTTTTGAAGCATTGTCAAATGCGGAGAAGCACTTTGGTATACAAGAATTTTTATTGAACGGAGGAAGTCAAAGTTTTGCTCAGTTACACAGAAAACCCAGTAATGTGATTGACATCGGTCTTCTTTGCTAAAAATTATGAATCACAACTTGTGGATTTTGAAAGAAAATTCTGATCTAAACAATCAATTGAAAAGTTTACAAAATGATTGTAATTACAAAGATCAGACGATCTCGGTCATGGAATCAACCATTACAAAGTTGAATCAAAAAATTGATTTTTTGAAAACAAAAATCCAGTATGTTCCACCTCCAAGAAGTTTTGAAAATTTTAAAACTAGAATTCTTGATATTCCTTGGAGAAACAATGGAACCGATCACGAAATTGTTCGACCTTGAGGAAATTATTTCTACAAAAGTTTTACAAGTTTCCTCAAAACCTTGTTGATTTACAAAAGAAAATTGTTGAAATTTATTTCAATGAATCAAAATTCAAGGCGTAAAAATCATACAAAGGCACGATGTTTATAAAATTATCTGAGAAAGAAGGATACTAATTGATGAGCAGATCGAATTCACGGCCTTCTACTTCTGATTGATTTAAACAAAGTGACATGCAGGATGAAATGACAATCAATTTTACCACAATGGTATGATTGATTTCATGGAATTGATTATCTGAGAAAAACGAAGACCTAATGAACAAATTGGGAGAAAAATTTTATTGACGGTGGCAATATTTCATCCTTATCTTCCAATCAAAGGTCTCTTGCAAAATTCTAACTTCTCTTCCGGAAGCTACATCTCATGATTATCGCTTGACAAGAAAAAGAATTTATTGTGAGGACATTGAATATTACGGTCGATATCTTCAAACCAGATGTAAAGAGGAACGGATCATTTACATTTCGATTACGAAGAACAAATTAACATATTTGAAGTGCGAAAACATCCTAAACTTGAATTATGGATGAAGTATAAACTTGCGGTGAAGGACATTATTTACAAATATGGGTTACACCAAATTGGAATATGTTCCTTCCTTTCGATGGAGAAGGTGATAGTCTTGCAGATGAAGAAATTACTATCATCAATACGAGATAAAGAAGAAGAAGACATTGAAGATTCTCAAAGGCTGCGACACAATTCGGACACTCATAGAGATTTACGAAGATTAGGCGGATGGGCAACAATTATTAAATTGTAGCGTTCTTCTTTTGTAGTTTTATGCTTTTTCTGTTTTTCTTTTACACGTATAGGATATAACGTGTAAAGCATTAATAAAAGCATTTGTAGCATTAGGTAAATAAATGATCGTGGATAGGTGTGAATAGTGTGAATAGTAGACACCATAATTGAAAGCATTAGGTAGATGTTACGTCTTGGTGGATACAATAGTAGTAAACACCAATAGTAGTAAGCACCATTTATTTTTGCTATAAATGGCGATTCTTTCATTGTAAAATCATCAGAGAACTCTTCTAAGTAATAAACCTTTGAGCTTTAAAACAAAACATGTGTTGTTAAGTTTCGACTTTCTTCTCTTCTACCTATCATAATTCTATACCAATCCTTAGAGCTAAATAATATATCCCATTCCATAAAACCATAAAAAAAAAAAAAAAAAAATCCTTCAATTCAATTTGAATATATTATGCGGAAACGAAGGCTCAGTCCTCGCTTCTTCATCATAAGAGTTACGTGTGAGCTCTATCGGTATATATTTTCTCATATTTTCTATCTTGTCTTTGTGGTTTAATGTGTAACCGAAAAACACACCTACCCTCCATTTGGTATCGAGCTACAAAACTTACGAGGGCTAAAAGACTAGGACGAGCTTAACTTGTTAAGCAAACATGATGTTGTAAGTCCTCTTTGTTGTTAAGAACCCGCTAGGTGCGAGGATTAAGATGTTTTTAGTAATGATATTATATTGGCGTGTAGAGTTGATTTTGAGAAACTCTTAAACCATATATATGTATATTATGTTGTTTTAAATAAAAGCGGGATATGTTTAATCATAAGAATAAGGATGGTATTTGAATTTATGAAGTATTAGAGTAAGAAATTTTAATCATTGATCAAAACTCTTTGTTCGATCGATTTTCAGATCTTGAGAATTTTAGAGATAAGCATAAAATATCTTGCGATAATTATAATTTTATTTGTCAATTTGATCGAAAATTTAAACATATATTACATTAGAGAAAATAGTCATTTAAAGCGTATTATAGATTTAATTATAAATTTAAGCCGTAATTTTGAAAAGAATAAAAGCGATAGTAATAATCTACTTAAAGAAATAATACAAAGTAATCGAAAAGAATAAATTAATTTAACAGGTCAGTGAAAACTTTGATTATATTAAAGAACAAAATAATCAAATAATCTCAGAAATTAAACAATTAAATAAAAATTTACCTAGTAAATCTGATATTAATCAGTTAAGTTACTTAATAGAAAATTTAAAACCAAAGAAAGTTGAATTAGAAACTAAAAAACTATTAGGAGAAATTGAATTACAAATCAGTGAAACTTTTAATAAATTAGAAACAAAAATAAATAATAAACCAATAGATCAAGATATAGATAATATTACACAAGCCATAAATAATTTAAGCAGGTTCACAAGAAAGACCTAGAAAATAACTCCTACAATATATAATTATTGGAAGCCTAAAAATGAGTAATTTTAGACCATTTACGGACATTCACAAACTATCTGACAAAATAGAAATTCTACAAGTAATATAAATGAAATTGTTACTTGAGATACATTTTACATAGGATGCTAAATTCTAGAAGAGGATCGGAAGTAATAGTTCTCAACAGACTATACAATTAGAAGAAGAAATAGATGTTGATAGAAATTTAGAAATTTACAATAATCGAGTTTTGAAATTTTACAACCAAGGGTTTTATATCAGCGAGGAATAATAAATATAAATACAAGTTTTATTAGAGGTAGTAGAAGTAAGTACTAGAGTGGTTGATGGTACAACTGAATTTATAGATTTACTATCACCGGAAACTATAAAGAAACTAATTAAAAGTAATAAACTATTTTCACATATAGGATTAATAATAATAGGAATAAAAGCATTTGGAAGACAAGAGGTAGGAACAAAAGCTTTAGTGTTAATTACAGATCAATCATGGCAACAAGATGTTAAAAGAGCTATTATATCAGGAATGGAAGTAGATTTAAACAAAAATTCAGCATTATTTTATTGTGCTCCTAATATTTTAAAGGATACTAGAGATATAAGTAAAATAAAAATTGCAATACAAACTAAAGGATATACAAATTATGAAGGAAATAATTTAGTAATAAGTATTGGAGTATTAGGAAAAATGAGTACATCTTCAAGTATGAAATATAAAGTTAATATTGAAAAAATGATAAAAGTTATTGCTTCAAAAGGAATTAAAATGATAGAACCACAAAAAATTGATCCTACTGAATTAGCAGGATTAGAATGGAATTTAGAAGATTTAAAAAAGAAATCTAATGAAGTTTTAGTCCCACAAAAAAGTATTATTTATGATAATAATGGACAAGCCAATTTAAGATTTACAAATTTTATAAAAAGAAATAATAAAAATGAGGAAAGTGAAGATGATGATGATATGGAAATAAACTATAACTTAATGAATGAATATTATGATCTGAACCAATTTATGATCTGATTAGAAGAAATAGACACATTAGAATTAGCTGAAGCGAAATGATAGGATATTGTCAATTCAATATGAAGATTATAATAATAATTTAGAAAGTGATATAGAATTAGAAGCAGGAGTTCAAATTTGAAGAAACAAAAACAACGATAGATGAAATAATTAATAAAAATTCTTGAAATAAATTTGCAAGATCAAGTAGATGATATGTTAATAGAATGTATTACGAGTTAGGAATGGATTCTAATCAAGCTTATAAAGAATTAGAAAAATATTTTAACCTACCATTAGTTTGAGAAATTGAACAAGGAAAAATTATGATTAGTGTTTTCTATAAAAATAATAATAGAAACTAATTTTATGGACGTTTCTATGACTCCTAGTAACAAAAGACCTAAACCGAATTTATACAACAAGGAGAGGTAGTACAACAGAGAAGGTAGACAAAATTGGATACCAGCCCAATATGAAGGAGAATCTCGAATAATTGGAAAGGAAAAAGAGCTCCAATAGGAAAATTATATAGTGGAGATATGTTATATATAGAAGAACAAAGCCATAATTATGGGAGATGAAGTTTTAGTTTGGGAACAAGCGGTAGTAAGAAATTGGGAAAAAGAAAAAGAGGAGATATGGATATGTTTTCTTATTTAGAAACAACCTTAGGTCCAATGACCTTAGGATTATGGCAAAGTAAAAATCTCAAGCTCACGATGAAATAAATCAATTAAAAGCATTAGGAGATAATCCTTATAACTTTACAAGTGCAATAAGACTATTAATAATAGGTGTTGATCCGACAAAGATAATACATTTTGCAAGATCTGACAATAAGAAATTTAGAACAATTAAGTATTTGATTTTAAATATATAAGAGAATTTACAAATGACTTTGTTAGATTATTATCACTGGTGGTAGAGCAATGGACGATGAATTATGTAATAAATATTTTATAAAACTTCCGGAGATTTAGGAAAACAAATACATGAAGCACAGGAAGTGACTACTCCTAATTTAGGAATAGGACCAAGAATAACTTTACATTTAAATATTTAGAAGATAGATGTAAAGATGCGGTAATAAAAGAACAAATAAAAAGACAAGCATGGGCATTTGTAAAGCTGCTATTTATACACCTCAAGCTTATGGATATTATAAAAACCATATAAAAGGTATTAGAAAAGTACTACTTATAAACATAACAAGAATAAAGATAGAAATAGATATGTTAAGAAACCTTACAAAAGAAAGTGTAGATGTTTTATATGTGATTAGGAAAAACACTTAGCTAATAAATGTCCCAATAAAATAAAATTATGAAAGAACAAATTTAATAGAAGAAATAGGAGAATATAATATAGAAGTTATAAACTCGGAAGATTAGATAATGAATCAATCTATAGTATTTATCTGAGAATATGAAAATGAAAAGAAATAGATCCTCTGGTAGTAACATATACATATATGAATACATTAAATAATTGTTTACATTATTGGATTAAAGAAAAGAAATAACCATATTCCATGTATTAATTGTAAATTATATCACGAAATTACAAGAAGATATCAATGTAATAAATGTTTTGAAGAAATATGCTTCTTATGTTTAGAAAAATTATTTGGAATAAAAAGCGAATTAAAGGAAAGGCTAAAATTGAAGAAAATAAAAATCTTGATATTTATAAAGAAAAATTGGAAAAACATGAAATAATGTTTGAACTATATAATCATAAATATTTAAAATTAGAAAATAAATACAATGAACTTCAAAAGAATAGAAGTTATAGAATATACATTAAATGATTATAAAAATTTGAAAATATTGAACTAAATCAAATGGCGAGAACAAATAGAGGAAGAAGAAAAATATTAATAAATAATAGTAATAATACAAAAATCCATTCTGACAACTTTAATAAATATTCAATGTAGATTATGGATGACAATGAAAATCATGTTGATTTAAATGCTATATTAGAATCTTGGAAGTACTAAAAGTTTAATAGGATATAGTTTAGTAGATCCTAAATTCCATAAATTATTAAATTATAAAATGGAAACGAGCAGTTGAAAATAGAATTATGAAAATTACACCTTGTTTAGAACCAAGCTGGAATACAATTTTAAAATTTTGCTGGTAATTATAGTTTAAAATATGATTTACCTCGGGTAATAATAAACCCAAAAGAAACTAATTCTAAAGATTTCTTATTAGGATTAAATTTTATTACTAGTTTAAATGGTAATTTAACAATTGCTAAAATTTTATTACACTAAGTAAACAAGTTTATAGTTTTCCAACACATAGATATACACATACATCGAGTTTGCCAAAGCGTGGTGGACTAGGAGAATTAGATTTTTAAAACAAGTACAAAACAAACAAAATAATTTCATTGAAAATGAAGCTATAAAATTATTCTCACAATTTATTTCACAAGAATTAGAAAAAGGGCGATATTACAACAAGTAAAACTATCCTATAATATTAAGATTAGAAAAACTAGGATTAATAGGAGCGATATTACAAAAGCAAAGTGAATTATGTTTGTAAAATAAAAATAAAATTACACGAAATTACAATTAGAACAAAAATGGAGAGTATAGTCGAGAAGATGTAGAAGAATTTAGAAAGCAGTTAATGAAATGTTAAAAGCAGGGATTAATTAGACATTGAGAAAGTCCTCATAGATCTACGACTTTTATAGTAAGAAATCATTCGAAATAAAGAGGAAAACCTAGGATAGTATACAATTATAAAGATTAAATGATAATTGTGAAGATGATGGTTATAACATACCAAATAAAGAAACTTTAATAGCACTTATACAAAATAAAAGATATTTAGTAAATTTGATTTAAAAAGTGGATATAATCAGTTAAAATTAGAAGAATGGTTTAAACCATGGATTGCTTTTACTTGTCCGGAAGAACGATTTGAATGGAATGTATTAAGTTTTGGGTTAAAAATCGCTCGCTATCTTTCAAAGATTTATGGATAATATATTTTAAAATATAAATTTTGTCTAGTATATATTGATGATATTCTTGTAGCAGTAATAATTTAAAGAACATGAAGAACATTTAAACATTATATTTAAGGAAATCGAAAAGAATGGTATAGTAATTAGTAAAAGGAAAATGGAATTATTTAAAGAAAAATTTCATTTTAGGATTAGAATTGAAATGGAAAAATAAATTACAACCTCATATTGCTACTAAAATTTTAGAATTTCCAAATAAATTAACAAATTTAAAACAAATACAATCATTTTAGGATTAGTAAATTATGCTAGGAAATTTGTTCCAAATCTTAGTAAATTAGTGGGTCCATTATATAGTAAAACTACTAAAATGGTCAGCGACATTTTAATATAGAAGATGAAAACTTATTCAAAAATTAAAAATGAAATAAAAATATTAAACCTTTAGAATTACCTACAAGTGATAGTTATATAATTATTGATGTGATGGATGTAAAGAAGGATGGGGAGCAATATTAATTTGTAAACCCATAAATTGAGTCAAAAATGAAGAAAGAATAGCTGCTTATGCTAGTGGAAACTTTAATAAAACAGGTTTAAATTGGACATCTTTAGATTATGAAATACAAGCATTAATAAATTCTTTAGAAAAATTTAAAATATGGCTAAAAATGAATTCTTTGTTAGAACAGTTGTGAAGCTATTGTAAAATTTATTAATAATGCTAATAGTAAAAAGTTAATAAGACAAGATGGATAAATTTACAACAAATAATTCGAGGAAATAATTATAGAGTAAAATTTGAACATATAAAGGTAAAGATAATAATATTCTTGACCTCTTATCTAGAAAGATAAATCGTCTTTTTATGCGAAATGGATAGAAAAATTATAAAGCCTTCAAAAGAAAAGAAAGTTACACAACCCAGAAGTCTCTAAGACCGAAGGGAAGAAAAATTATCTGATTCGAGGTTACGAGAGACATTATCAATGGATATCTCTTGAGACGAGGAAACTAAAAGTGTTACAGATTCTCGGACTAAGAGAATCCAAAGATTACAAAGATGAAATTCAATTTGGAGCAGTAACTTTACAAAATGCTCAAATCACCTTTCTGATTTAGAGCAATTACAAAGGTTACAGAGAGACACAGTTATCCTTGATAATCTATGGCATATTCAAACATTGCCAAAAGCTACTGACCTTCAAAGTTCGAGTTTTAAATGCTCGGCATTTTATTTTTCGACCAAAATCAAAAACGAGCAACCCCAAAAAGTTTACACATTATGTTATTTTCGGAGGAACAAAATTGGAGTTTTCATAACTTTAATCTTGTTGAAAATATATTAATTGTCTAAACCTCTTTGGAAAGGTTACTGATTTTTGAAGCATTGTCAAATGCGGAGAAGCCTTTGGTATCAAAATTTTTATTGAACGGAGGAAGTCAAAGTTTTGCTCAGTTGCACAAGAAAACCCAGTAATGTGATTCAACATCGGTCTTCTTTGCTAAAAAATTATGAATCACAACTTGTGGATTTTGAAAAGAAAATTTCTGATCTAAACAATCAATTGAAAAGTTTACAAAATGATTGTAATTACAAAGATCAGACGATCTCGGTCATGGAATCAACCATTACAAAGTTGAATCAAAAAATTGATTTTTTGAAAACAAAAATCGATATGTTCCACCTCCGAAGTTTTGAAAATTTTAAAACTAGAATTCTTGATATTCCTTGGAGAAACAATGGAACCGATCACGGAAATTGTTCGACCTTGAAATTATTTCTACAAAAGTTTTACAAGTTTCCTCAAAACCTTGTTGATTTACAAAAGAAAATTGTTGAAATTTATTTCAATGAATCAAAATTCAAGGCGTAAAAATCATACAAAGGCGATGTTTATAAAATTATCTGAGAAGAAGGATACTAATTGATGAGCAGATCGAAATTCACGGCCCTACTTCTCTGATTGATTTAAACAAGTGACATGCGGATGAAATGACAATCAATTTTACCACAATGGTATGATTGATTTCATGGAATTGATTATCTGAAAAAGCGAAGACCTAATGAACAAATTGGGAGAAAAATTTTTATTGACGGTGGCGATATTTCATCCTTATCTTCAAATCAAAGGTCTCTTGCAAAATTCTAACTTCTCTTCGAGCTACATCTCACGATTATCGCCTTGACAAGAAAAAGAATTTATTTGTGGACATTGAATATTACGGTCGATATCTTCAAACCGGATGTAAAGAGGAACGGATCATTTTACATTTCGATATTGAAGAACAAATTAACATATTTGAAGTCGAAAACATCCTAAACTTGAATTATGGATGAAGTATAAACTTGCGGTGAAGGACATTATTTACAAATATGGGTTACACCAAATTGGAATATGTTCCTTCCTTTCGATGGAGAAGGTGATAGTCTTGCGGATGAAGAAATTACTATCATCAATCTGAGATAAAGAAGAAGAAGACATTGAAGATTCTCAAAGGCTGCGACACAATTCAGGACACTCATAGAGATTTACGAAGATTAGACGGATGGGCAACAATTATTAAATTGTAATTGTTCTTCTTTGTAGTTTATGCTTTTCTGTTTTCTTTTACGTATAGAATATAACGTGTAAAGCATTAATAAAAGCATTTGTAGCATTAGGTAAATAAATGATACGTGGATAGGTGTGAATAGTGTGAATAGTAGACACCATAATTGAAAGCATTAGGTAGATGTTACGTCTTGGTGGATACAATAGTAGTAAACACCAATAGTAGTAAGCACCATTTATTTTGCCTATAAATAGGCGGTTCTTTCATTGTAAAATCATCAGAACTCTTCTAAGTAATAAACCTTTGAGCTTTACGAAAACAAAACATGTGTTGTTAAGTTTTGACTTTCTTACTCTTCTACCTATCATAATTCTATACCAATCCTTAGAGCTAAATAATATATCCCATTCCATAAAACCATAAAAAAAAAAAAAAAAAATCCTTCAATTCATTTGAATATATTATGCGGAAGCAGAAGGCTCAAGTCTAACTTCTTCATCATAAGGTTACGTGTGAGCTCTATCGTATATATTTTCATCATATTTTCTATCTTGTCTTTGTGGTTTAATGTGTAGAAAAACACACCTACCCTCCATTTAACGTGTAAAGCATTAATAAAAGCATTTGTAGCATTAGGTAAATAAATGATACGTGGATGTGAATGTGAATAGTGTGAATAGTAGACACCATAATTGAAAGCATTAGGTAGATGTTACGTCTTGGTGGATACAATAGTAGTAAACACCAATAGTAGTAAGCACCATTTATTTTGCCTATAAATGGCGGTTCTTTCATTGTAAAATCATCGAGAACTCTTCTAAGTAATAAACCTTTGAGCTTTACGAAAACAAAACATGTGTTGTTAAGTTTTCGACTTTCTTACTCTTCTACCTATCATAATTCTATACCAATCCTTAGAGCTAAATAATATATCCCATTCCATAAAACCAAAAAAAAAAAAAAAAAAAAAATCCTTCAATTCATTGAACATATTATGCGGAAGCGAAGGCTCAAAGTCCTAACTTCTTCATCATAAGAGTTACGTGTGAGCTCTATCGGTATATATTTTCTTATATTTTCTATCTTGTCTTTGTGGTTTAATGTGTAACCGAAAAAACACCTACCCCCATTTGGTATCGAGCTACAAAACTTACGAGGGCTAAAAGACTAGGACAGAGCTTAACTTGTTAGGCAAACATGATGTTGTAAGTCCTCTTTGTTGTTAAGAACCGCCTAGGTGCGGGATTAAGATGTTTTTAGTAATGATATTATATTGGCGTGTAGAGTTGATTTTGAGAAACTCTTAAACCATATATATGTATATTATGTTGTTTTAAATAAAAGCGGGATATGTTTAATCATAAGAATAAGGATGGTATTTGAATTTATGAGAAGTATTAGAGTAAGAAATTTTAATCATTGATCAAAACTCTTTTGTTCAATCGATTTTCAGATCTTGAGAATCTTAGAGATAAGCATAAAATATCTTGCGATAATTATAATTTTATTTGTCAATTTGATCGAAAATTTAAACATATATTACATTAGGAAAATAGTCATTTAAAGCGTATTATAGATTTAATTATAAATTTAAGCCGTAATTTTGAAAAGAATAAAAGCGATAGTAATAATCTACTTAAAGAAATAATACAAAGTAATCAAGAAAAGAATAAATTAATTAAGCAGTCGGTGAAAACTTTGATTATATTAAAGAACAAAATAATCAAATAATCTCGAAATTAAACAATTAAATAAAAATTTACCTAGTAAATCGATATTAATCAGTTAAGTTACTTAATAGAAAATTTAAAACCAAAGAAAGTTGAATTAGAAACTAAAAACTATTAGGAGAAATTGAATTACAAATCGGTGAAACTTTTAATAAATTAGAAACAAAATAAATAATAAACCAATAGATCAAGATATAGATAATATTACACAAGCCATAAATAATTTAAGCTTAGGTTCACAAGAAAGACCTAGAAAAATAACTCCTACAATATATAATTATTGGAAGCCTAAAAATGAGTAATTTTAGACCATTTTACGGACATTCACAAACTATCTGACAAAATAGAAATTCTACAAGTAATATAAATGAAATTGTTACTTGGATACATTTTACATAGGATGCTAAATTCTAGAAGAGGATGCGAAGTAATAGTTCTCAACAGACTATACAATTAGAAGAAGAAATAGATGTTGATAGAAATTTAGAAATTTACAATAATCGAGTTTTGAAATTTTACAACCAAGGGTTTTATATCAGCGAGGAATAATAAATATAAATACAAGTTTTATTAGAGAAGTAGAAGTAAGTACTAGAGTGGTTGATGGTACAATGAATTTATAGATTTACTATCACGGAAACTATAAAGAAACTAATTAAAAGTAATAAACTATTTTCACATATAGGATTAATAATAATAGGAATAAAAGCATTTGGAAGACAAGAGGTAGGAACAAAAGCTTTAGTGTTAATTCTGGATCAATCATGGCAACAAGATGTTAAAGAGCTATTATATCGGGAATGGAAGTAGATTTAAACAAAAATTCAGCATTATTTTATTGTGCTCCTAATATTTTAAAGGATACTAGAGATATAAGTAAAATAAAAATTGCAATACAAACTAAAGGATATACAAATTATGAAGGAAATAATTTAGTAATAAGTATTGGAGTATTAGGAAAAATGAGTACATCTTCAAGTATGAAATATAAAGTTAATATTGAAAAAATGATAAAAGTTATTGCTTCAAAAGGAATTAAAATGATAGAACCACAAAAATTGATCCTCTTGAATTAGCGAGGATTAGAATGGAATTTAGAAGATTTAAAAAGAAATCTAATGAAGTTTTAGTCCCACAAAAAGTATTATTTATGATAATAATGGACAAGCCAATTTAAGATTTACAAATTTTATAAAAGAAATAATAAAAATGAGGAAAGTGAAGATGATGATGATATGAAATAAACTATAACTTAATGAATGAATATTATGATCTGAGAACCAATTTATGATCTGATTAGAAGAAATAGACACATTAGAATTAAGCGAAAGAAATGATAGGATATTGTCAATTCAATAACGAAGATTATAATAATAATTTAGAAAGTGATATAGAATTAGAAACAGATTCAAATTTGAAGAAACAAAAACAACGATAGATGAAATAATTAATAAAAATTCTTGAAATAAATTTGCAAGATCAAGTAGATGATATGTTAATAGAATGTATTACGAGTTAGGAATGGATTCTAATCAAGCTTATAAAGAATTAGAAAAATATTTTAACCTACCATTAGTTTGAGAAATTGAACAAGGAAAAATTATGATTAGTGATTTCTATAAAAATAATAATAGAAACTAATTTTATGGACGTTTCTATGACTCCTAGTAATAAAAGACCTAAACGAATTTATACAACAAGGAGGGTAGTACAACGAGACAAGGTAGACAAAATTGGATACCAGGCCAAGCCCAATATGAAGGAGAATCTCGAATAATTGGAAAAGGAAAAAGAGCTCAATAGGAAAATTATATAGTGGAGATATGTTATATATAGAAGAACAAAGCCGCAATTATGGGAGATGAAGTTTTAGTTTGGGAACAAGCGGTAGTAAGAAATTGGGAAAAAGAAAAAAGGAGATATGGATATGTTTTCTTATTTAGAAACAACCTTAGGTCCAATGACCTTAGGATTATGGCAAAGTAAAAATCTCAAGCTCACGATGAAATAAATCAATTAAAAGCATTAGGAGATAATCCTTATAACTTTACAAGTGCAATAAGACTATTAATAATAGGTGTTGATCCGACAAAGATAATACATTTTGCAAGATGACAATAAGAAATTTAGAACAATTAAGTATTTGATTTTAAATATATAAGAGAATTTACAAATGACTTTGTTAGATTATTATCACTGGCTGGTAGAGCAATGGACGATGAATTATGTAATAAATATTTTATAAAACTTCGGAGATTTAGGAAAACAAATACATGAAGCACAGGAAGTGACTACTCCTAATTTAGGAATAGGACCAAGAATAACTTTTACATTTAAATATTTAGAAGATAGATGTAAAGATGCGATAATAAAGAACAAATAAAAAGACAAGCATGGGCATTTTGTAAAGCTGCTATTTATACACCTCAAGCTTATGGATATTATAAAAACCATATAAAAAGGTATTAGAAAAGTACTACTTATAAACATAACAAGAATAAAGATAGAAATAGATATGTTAAGAAACCTTACAAAAGAAAGTGTAGATGTTTTATATGTGATTCGGAAAACACTTAGCTAATAAATGTCCCAATAAAAATAAAAATTATGAAAGAACAAATTTAATAGAAGAAATAGGAGAATATAATATAGAAGTTATAAACTCGGAAGATTCGATAATGAATCAATCTATAGTATTTATCTGAGAATATGAAAATGAAAAGAAATAGATCCTACGGTAGTAACATATACATATATGAATACATTAAATAATTGTTTACATTATTGGATTAAAGAAAAAGAAATAACCATATTCCATGTATTAATTGTAAATTATATCACGAAATTACAAGAAGATATCAATGTAATAAATGTTTTGAAGAAATATGCTTCTTATGTTTAGAAAAATTATTTGGAATAAAAGCGAATTAAAAGGAAAGGCTAAAATTGAAGAAAATAAAAATCTTGATATTTATAAAGAAAAATTGGAAAAACATGAAATAATGTTTGAACTATATAATCATAAATATTTAAAATTAGAAAATAAATACAATGAACTTCAAAAAGAATAGAAGTTATAGAATATACATTAAATGATTATAAAAATTTGAAAATATTGAACTAAATCAAATGGCGAGAACAAATAGAGGAAGAAGAAAAATATTAATAAATAATAGTAATAATACAAAAATCCATTCTGACAACTTTAATAAATATTCAATGTAGATTATGGATAGACAATGAAAATCATGTTGATTTAAATGCTATATTAGATCTTGGAAGTACTAAAAGTTTAATAGGATATAGTTTAGTAGATCCTAAGTTCCATAAATTATTAAATTATAAAATGGAAACGAGCAGTTGAAAATAGAATTATGAAAATTACACTTTATTTAGAACCAAGCTGGAATACAATTTTTAAATTTTCTTTGGTAATTATAGTTTAAAATATGATTTACCTCGGGTAATAATAAACCCAAAGAAACTAATTCTAAAGATTTCTTATTAGGATTAAATTTTATTACTAGTTTAAATGGTAATTTAACAATTGCTAAAATTTTATTACACTAAGTAAACAAGTTTATAGTTTTCCAACACATAGATATACACATACATCGAGTTTGCCCGAAAGCGTGGTGGACTAGGAGAATTAGATTTTTAAAACAAGTACAAAACAAACAAAATAATTTCATTGAAAATGAAGCTATAAAATTATTCTCACAATTTATTTCACAAGAATTAGAAAAAGGGCACGATATTACAACAAGTAAAACTATCCTATAATATTAAGATTAGAAAAACTAGGATTAATAGGAGCGATATTACAAAAGCAAAAGTGAATTATGTTTGTAAAATAAAAATAAAATTACACGAAATTACAATTAGAACAAAAATGGAGAGTATAGTGCGAGAAGATGTAGAAGAATTTAGAAAGCAGTTAATGAAATGTTAAAGCAGGGATTAATTAGACATTGAGAAAGTCCTCATAGATCTACGACTTTTATAGTAAGAAATCATTCGAGAAATAAAAAGGAAAACCTAGGATAGTATACAATTATAAAAGATTAAATGATAATTGTGAAGATGATGGTTATAACATACCAAATAAAGAAACTTTAATAGCACTTATACAAAATAAAAGATATTTAGTAAATTTGATTTAAAAAGTGGATATAATCGAGTTAAAATTAGAAGAATGGTTTAAACCATGGTGCTTTTACTTGTCCGGAAGGACAATTTGAATGGAATGTATTAAGTTTTGGGTTAAAAATGCTTTGCTATCTTTCAAAGATTTATGGATAATATATTTTAAAATATAAATTTTGTCTAGTATATATTGATGATATTCTTGTAGCAAGTAATAATTTAAAAGAACATGAAGAACATTTAAACATTATATTTAAGGAAATTGAAAAGAATGGTATAGTAATTAGTAAAGGAAAATGGAATTATTTAAAGAAAAATTTCATTTTAGGATTAGAGATTGGAAATGGAAAAATAGAATTACAACCTCATATTGCTACTAAAATTTTAGAATTTCCAAATAAATTAACAAATTTAAAACAAATACAATCATTTTAGGATTAGTAAATTATGCTAGGAAATTTGTTCCAAATCTTAGTAAATTAGTGGGTCCATTATATAGTAAAACTACTAAAATGGTCAACGACATTTTAATATAGAAGATGAAAAACTTATTCAAAAATTAAAATGAAATAAAAATATTAAACCTTTAGAATTACCTACAAGTGATAGTTATATAATTATTGATGTGATGGATGTAAAGAAGGATGGGGAGCAATATTAATTTGTAAACCCCATAAATTGATCAAAAATGAAGAAAGAATAGCTGCTTATGCTAGTGGAAACTTTAATAAAACAGTTTAAATTGGACATCTTTAGATTATGAAATACAAGCATTAATAAATTCTTTAGAAAAATTTAAAATATGGCTAAAAATGAATTCAACTTTGTTAGAGCAGTTGTGAAGCTATTGTAAAATTTATTAATAATGCTAATAGTAAAAAGTTAATAAGACAAGATGGATAAATTTACAACAAATAATTCGAGGAAATAATTATAGAGTAAAATTTGAACATATAAAAGGTAAAGATAATAATATTCTTGACCTCTTATCTAGAAAGATAAATCGTCTTTTTATGCGAAATGGATAGAAAAATTATAAAGCCTTCAAAAGGAAAAGAAAGTTACACGGCCGAAGTCTCTAAGACCGAAGGAAGAAAAATTATCTGATTCGAGTTACGAGAGACATTATCCAATGGATATCTCTTGAGACGAGGAAACTAAAAGTGTTACAGATTCTCGGACTAAGAGAATCCAAAGATTACAAAGATGAAATTCAATTTGGAGCAGTAACTTTACAAAATGCTCAAATCACCTTTCTGTGATTTAGAGCAATTACAAAGGTTACACAGAGACAACGAGTTATCCTTGATAATCTATGGCATATTCAAACATTGCCAAAAGCTACTGACCTTCAAAGTTCAGTTTTAAATGCTCGGCATTTTATTTTTCGACCAAAATCAAAAACCGAGCAACCCAAAAAAGTTTACATTATGTTATTTTCGGAGGAACAAAATTGGAGTTTTCATAACTTTAATCTTGTTGAAAATATATTAATTGTCTAAACCTCTTTGGAAAGGTTACTCTGATTTTGAAGCATTGTCAAATGCGGAGAAGCCTTTGGTATACAAGAATTTTTATTGAACGGAGGAAGTCAAAGTTTTGCTCAATTGCACAAGAAAACCCAGTAATGTGATTCAACATCGGTCTTCTTTGCTAAAAATTATGAATCACAACTTGTGGATTTTGAAAAGAAAATTTCTGATCTAAACAATCAATTGAAAAGTTTACAAAATGATTGTAATTACAAAGATCAGACGATCTCGGTCATGGAATCAACCATTACAAAGTTAAATCAAAAAATTGATTTTTTGAAAACAAAAATCCAGTATGTTCCACCTCCAAGAAGTTTTGAAAATTTTAAAACTAGAATTCTTGATATTCCTTGGAGAAACAATGGAACCGATCACGAAATTGTTCACGACCTTGAGGAAATTATTTCTACAAAAGTTTTACAAGGTTTCCTCAAAACCTTGTTGATTTACAAAAGAAAATTGTTGAAATTTATTTCAATGAATCAAAATTCAAGGCGTAAAAATCATACAAAGGCACGATGTTTATAAAATTATCTGAGAAAGAAGGATACTAATTGATGAGCAGATCGAATTCACGGCCTTCTACTTCTGATTGATTTAAACAAAGTGACATGCGGATGAAATGACAATCAATTTTACCACAATGGTATGATTGATTTCATGGAATTGATTATCTGAGAAAAAACGAAGACCTAATGAACAAATTGGGAGAAAAATTTTTATTGACGGTGGCAATATTTCATCCTTATCTTCCAAATCAAAGGTCTCTTGCAAAATTCTAACTTCTCTTCCGGAAGCTACATCTCATGATTATCGCTTGACAAGAAAAAGAATTTATTTGTGAGACATTGAATATTACGGTCGATATCTTCAAACCGGATGTAAAAGAGGAACGGATCATTTTACATTTCGATATTCGAAGAACAAATTAACATATTTGAAGCGAAAACATCCTAAACTTGAATTATGGATGAAGTATAAACTTGCGGTGAAGGACATTATTTACAAATATGGGTTACACCAAATTGGAATATGTTCCTTCCTTTCGATGGAGAAGGTGATAGTCTTGCGGATGAAGAAATTACTATCATCAATACGAGATAAAGAAGAAGAAGACATTGAAGATTCTCAAAGGCTGCGACACAATTCCGAAACTCATAGAGATTTACGAAGATTAGACAGATGGGCAACAATTATTAAATTGTATAGCTGTTCTTCTTTTGTAGTTTTATGCTTTTCTGTTTTTCTTTTACGTATAGGATATAACGTGTAAAGCATTAATAAAAGCATTTGTAGCATTAGGTAAATAAATGATACGTGGATAGGTGTGAATAGTGTGAATAGTGTGAACAGTGACACCATAATTGAAAGCATTAGGTAGATGTTACGTCTTGGTGGATACAATAGTAGTAAACACCAATAGTAGTAAGCACCATTTATTTTGCCTATAAATAGGCGGTTCTTTCATTGTAAAATCATCAGAGAACTCTTCTAAGTAATAAACCTTTGAGCTTTACGAAAACAAAACATGTGTTGTTAAGTTTTCGACTTTCTTCTCTTCTACCTATCATAATTCTATACCAATCCTTAGAGCTAAATAATATATCCCATTCCATAAAAAAAAAAAAAAAAAAAAAAAAAAAAAATCCTTCAATTCCATTGAACATATTATGCGGAAGCGAAGGCTCAGTCCCTTCTTCATCATAAGAGTTACGTGTGAGCTCTATCGGTATATATTTTCTCATATTTTCTATCTTGTCTTTGTGGTTTAATGTGTAACCGAAAAAACACCTACCCTCCATTTGGTATCGAGCTACAAAACTTACGAGGGCTAAAAGACTAGACGAGCTTAACTTGTTAGGCAAACATGATGTTGTAAGTCCTCTTTGTTGTTAAGAACCGCCTAGGTGCGGGATTAAGATGTTTTTAATAGTCATTTAAAGCGTATTATAGATTTAATTATAAATTTAAGCCGTAATTTTGAAAAGAATAAAAGCGATAGTAATAATCTACTTAAAGAAATAATACAAAGTAATCAAGAAAAGAATAAATTAATTTAACGGTCGGTGAAAACTTTGATTATATTAAAGAACAAAATAATCAAATAATCTCGAAATTAAACAATTAAATAAAAATTTACCTAGTAAATCGATATTAATCGAGTTAAGTTACTTAATAGAAAATTTAAAACCAAAGAAAGTTGAATTAGAAACTAAAAACTATTAGGAGAAATTGAATTACAAATCGGTGAAACTTTTAATAAATTAGAAACAAAAATAAATAATAAACCAATAGATCAAGATATAGATAATATTACACAAGCCATAAATAATTTAAGCTTAGGTTCACAAGAAAGACCTAGAAAAATAACTCCTACAATATATAATTATTGGGCCTAAAAATGAGTAATTTTAGACCATTTTACGGACATTCACAAACTATCTGACAAAATAGAAATTCTACAAGTAATATAAATGAAATTGTTACTTGAGATACATTTTACATAGGATGCTAAATTCTAGAAGAGGATGCGGAAGTAATAGTTCTCAACAGACTATACAATTAGAAGAAGAAATAGATGTTGATAGAAATTTAGAAATTTACAATAATCGAGTTTTGAAATTTTACAACCAAGGGTTTTATATCAGCGAGGAATAATAAATATAAATACAAGTTTTATTAGAGGAAGTAGAAGTAAGTACTAGAGTGGTTGATGGTACAATGAATTTATAGATTTACTATCATAGGAAACTATAAAGAAACTAATTAAAAGTAATAAACTATTTTCACATATAGGATTAATAATAATAGGAATAAAAGCATTTGGAAGACAAGAGGTAGGAACAAAAGCTTTAGTGTTAATCTGAGATCAATCATGGCAACAAGATGTTAAAGAGCTATTATATCGGGAATGGAAGTAGATTTAAACAAAAATTGACATTATTTTATTGTGCTCCTAATATTTTAAAGGATACTAGAGATATAAGTAAAATAAAATTGCAATACAAACTAAAGGATATACAAATTATGAAGGAAATAATTTAGTAATAAGTATTGGAGTATTAGGAAAAATGAGTACATCTTCAAGTATGAAATATAAAGTTAATATTGAAAAAATGATAAAAGTTATTGCTTCAAAAGGAATTAAAATGATAGAACCACAAAAATTGATCCTCTTGAATTAGCGAGGATTAGAATGGAATTTAGAAGATTTAAAAAGAAATCTAATGAAGTTTTAGTCCACAAAAAGTATTATTTATGATAATAATGGACAAGCCAATTTAAGATTTACAAATTTTATAAAAGAAATAATAAAAATGAGGAAAGTGAAGATGATGATGATATGGAAATAAACTATAACTTAATGAATGAATATTATGATCTGAACCAATTTATAATCTGATTAGAAGAAATAGACACATTAGAATTAAGCGAAGCGAAATGATAGGATATTGTCAATTCAATATGAAGATTATAATAATAATTTAGAAAGTGATATAGAATTAGAAACGAGTTCAAATTTGAAGAAACAAAAACAACGATAGATGAAATAATTAATAAAAATTCTTGAAATAAATTTGCAAGATCAAGTAGATGATATGTTAATAGAATGTATTACGAGTTAGGAATGGATTCTAATCAAGCTTATAAAAATTAGAAAAATATTTTAACCTACCATTAGTTTGAGAAATTGAACAAGGAAAAATTATGATTAGTGATTTCTATAAAAATAATAATAGAAACTAATTTTATGGACGTTTCTATGACTCCTAGTAACAAAAGACCTAAACGAATTTATCAACAAGGAGAGGTAGTACAACGAGGACAAGGTAGACAAAATTGGATACCATTGAGCCCAATATGAAGGAGAATCTCGAATAATTGGAAAAGGAAAAAGAGCTCAATAGGAAAATTATATAGTGGAGATATGTTATATATAGAAGAACAAAGCCCATAATTATGGGAGATGAAGTTTTAGTTTGGGAACAAGCGGTAGTAAGAAATTGGGAAAAAGAAAAAGAGGAGATATGGATATGTTTTCTTATTTAGAAACAACCTTAGGTCCAACGACCTTAGGATTATGGCAAGTAAAAATCTCAAGCTCGATGAAATAAATCAATTAAAGCATTAGGAGATAATCCTTATAACTTTACAAGTGCAATAAGACTATTAATAATAGGTGTTGATCCACAAAAGATAATACATTTTGCAAGATCTGACAATAAGAAATTTAGAACAATTAAGTATTTGATTTTAAATATATAAGAGAATTTACAAATGACTTTGTTAGATTATTATCCATTGGTAGAAGCGATGGACGATGAATTATGTAATAAATATTTTATAAAACTTCCGGAGATTTAGGAAAACAAATACATGAGCACAGGAAGTGACTACTCCTAATTTAGGAATAGGACCAAGAATAACTTTTACATTTAAATATTTAGAAGATAGATGTAAAGATGCGATAATAAAAGAACAAATAAAAAGACAAGCATGGGCATTTTGTAAAGCGCTATTTATACACCTCAAGCTTATGGATATTATAAAAACCATATAAAAGGTATTAGAAAAGTACTACTTATAAACATAACAAGAATAAAGATAGAAATAGATATGTTAAGAAACCTTACAAAGAAAGTGTAGATGTTTTATATGTGATTGGAAAACACTTAGCTAATAAATGTCCCAATAAAATAAAAATTATGAAAGAACAAATTTAATAGAAGAAATAGGAGAATATAATATAGAAGTTATAAACTCGGAAGATTACGATAATGAATCAATCTATAGTATTTATCTGAGAATATGAAAATGAAAAGAAATAGATCTGGTGTAGTAACATATACATATATGAATACATTAAATAATTGTTTACATTATTGGATTAAAGAAAAAGGAAATAACCATATTCCATGTATTAATTGTAAATTATATCCTGAAATTACAAGAAGATATCAATGTAATAAATGTTTTGAAGAAATATGCTTCTTATGTTTAGAAAAATTATTTGGAATAAAAACTGAATTAAAAGGAAAGGCTAAAATTGAAGAAAATAAAAATACTGATATTTATAAAGAAAAATTGGAAAAACATGAAATAATGTTTGAACTATATAATCATAAATATTTAAAATTAGAAAATAAATACAATGAACTTCAAAAAAGAATAGAAGTTATAGAATATACATTAAATGATTATAAAAAATTTGAAAATATTGAACTAAATCAAATGGCAGAACAAATAGAGGAAGAAGAAAAAATATTAATAAATAATAGTAATAATACAAAAAATCCAGCTACAGCAACTTTAATAAATATTCAATGTAGATTATGGATAGACAATGAAAATCATGTTGATTTAAATGCTATATTAGATACTGGAAGTACTAAAAGTTTAATAGGATATAGTTTAGTAGATCCTAAATTCCATAAATTATTAAATTATAAAATGGAAACCAGAACAGTTGAAAATAGAATTATGAAAATTACACACTGTTTAGAACCAACTGGAATACAATTTTTAAAATTTTGCTGGTAATTATAGTTTAAAATATGATTTACCTCAGGTAATAATAAACCCAAAAGAAACTAATTCTAAAGATTTCTTATTAGGATTAAATTTTATTACTAGTTTAAATGGTAATTTAACAATTGCTAAAAATTTTATTACACTAAGTAAACAAGTTTATAGTTTTCCAACACATAGATATACACATACATCAGAGTTTGCCCGAAAGCGTGGTGGACTAGGAGAATTAGATTTTTTAAAACAAGTACAAAACAAACAAAATAATTTCATTGAAAATGAAGCTATAAAATTATTCTCACAATTTATTTCACAAGAATTAGAAAAAGGGCACGATATTACAACAAGTAAAACTATCCTATAATATTAAGATTAGAAAACTAGGATTAATAGGAGCGATATTACAAAAGCAAAAGTGAATTATGTTTGTAAAATAAAAATAAAATTACACGAAATTACAATTAGAACAAAAATGGAGAGTATAGTCAGAAGATGTAGAAGAATTTAGAAAGCAGTTAATGAAATGTTAAAAGCAGGGATTAATTAGACATTGAGAAAGTCCTCATAGATCTACGACTTTTATAGTAAGAAATCATTCGAGAAATAAAGGAAAACCTAGGATAGTATACAATTATAAAAGATTAAATGATAATTGTGAAGATGATGGTTATAACATACCAAATAAAGAAACTTTAATAGCACTTATACAAAATAAAAGATATTTAGTAAATTTGATTTAAAAAGTGGATATAATCGGTTAAAATTAGAAGAATGGTTTAAACCATGGATGCTTTTACTTGTCCGGAAGGACAATTTGAATGGAATGTATTAAGTTTTGGGTTAAAAATGCTTTGCTATCTTTCAAAGATTTATGGATAATATATTTTAAAATATAAATTTTGTCTAGTATATATTGATGATATTCTTGTAGCAAGTAATAATTTAAAGAACATGAAGAACATTTAAACATTATATTTAAGGAAATCGAAAAGAATGGTATAGTAATTAGTAAAAGGAAAATGGAATTATTTAAAGAAAAATTTCATTTTAGGATTAGAGATTGAAATGGAAAAATAAATTACAACCTCATATTGCTACTAAAATTTTAGAATTTCCAAATAAATTAACAAATTTAAAACAAATACAATCATTTTTAGGATTAGTAAATTATGCTAGGAAATTTGTTCCAAATCTTAGTAAATTAGTGGGTCCATTATATAGTAAAACTACTAAAAATGGTCAACGACATTTTAATATAGAAGATGAAAAACTTATTCAAAAAATTAAAAATGAAATAAAAAATATTAAACCTTTAGAATTACCTACAAGTGATAGTTATATAATTATTGATGTGATGGATGTAAAGAAGGATGGGGAGCAATATTAATTTGTAAACCCCATAAATTCAGTCCAAAAAATGAAGAAAGAATAGCTGCTTATGCTAGTGGAAACTTTAATAAAACAGGTTTAAATTGGACATCTTTAGATTATGAAATACAAGCATTAATAAATTCTTTAGAAAAATTTAAAATATGGCTAAAAATGAATTCTTTGTTAGAGCAGTTGTGAAGCTATTGTAAAATTTATTAATAATGCTAATAGTAAAAAAGTTAATAAGACAAGATGGATAAATTTACAACAAATAATTCAAGGAAATAATTATAGAGTAAAATTTGAACATATAAAAGGTAAAGATAATAATATTGCTGACCTCTTATCTAGAAAGATAAATCGTCTTTTTATGCGAAATGGATAGAAAAATTATAAAGCCTTCAAAAGGAAAAGAAAGTTACACGGCAAAGTCTCTAAGACCGAAGGAAGAAAAATTATCTGATTCGGGTTACGAGAGACATTATCCAATGGATATCTCTTGACGAGGAAACTAAAAGTGTTACAGTTCTCGGACTAAGAGAATCCAAAGATTACAAAGATGAAATTCAATTTGGAGCAGTAACTTTACAAAATGCTCAAATCACGCCACGTGATTTAGAGCAATTACAAAGGTTACAGAGACAACAGGTTATCCTTGATAATCTATGGCATATTCAAACATTGCCAAAAGCTACGACCTTCAAAGTTCAAGTTTTAAATGCTCGGCATTTTATTTTTCGACCAAAATCAAAACCGAGCAACCCCAAAAAAGTTTACACATTATGTTATTTTCGGAGGAACAAAATTGGAGTTTTCATAACTTTAATCTTGTTGAAAATATATTAATTGTCTAAACCTCTTTGGAAAGGTTACTCTGAGTTTTTGAAGCATTGTCAAATGCCGAGAAGCCTTTGGTATCAAGAATTTTTATTGAACCGGAGGAAGTCAAAGTTTTGCTCAGTTAGACAAGAAAACCCAGTAATGTGATTGACATCGGTCTTCTTTGCTAAAAATTATGAATCACAACTTGTGGATTTTGAAAAGAAAATTTCGATCTAAACAATCAATTGAAAAGTTTACAAAATGATTGTAATTACAAAGATCGAGACGATCTCGGTCATGGAATCAACCATTACAAAGTTGAATCAAAAATTGATTTTTGAAAACAAAAATCCGTATGTTCCACCTCCAAGAAGTTTTGAAAATTTTAAAACTAGAATTCTTGATATTCCTTGGAGAAACAATGGAACCGATCACGGAAATTGTTCACGACCTTGAGGAAATTATTTCTACAAAAGTTTTACAAGGTTTCCTCAAAACCTTGTTGATTTACAAAAGAAAATTGTTGAAATTTATTTCAATGAATCAAAATTCAAGGCGTAAAAATCATACAAAGGCACGATGTTTATAAAATTATCTGAAAGAAGGATACTAATTGATGAGCAGATCGAATTCACGGCCTTCTACTTCTACAGATTGATTTAAACAAGACTGACATGCCAGATGAAATGACAATCAATTTTTACCACAATGGTATGATTGATTTCATGGAATTCAGTTATACAGAAAAAACAGAAGACCTAATGAACAAATTGGGAGAAAATTTTTATTGACAGCTGGCAATATTTCATCCTTATCTTCCAAATCAAAGGTCTACTGCAAAATTCTAACTTCTCTTCCAGAAGCTACATCTCATGATTATCGCCCGACAAGAAAAAGAATTTATTGTGAGACATTGAATATTACGGTCGATATCTTCAAACCGGATGTAAAAGAGGAACGGATCATTTTACATTTCGAGATTACGAAGAACAAATTAACATATTTGAAGTGCGAAAACATCCTAAACTTGAATTATGGATGAAGTATAAACTTGCGGTGAAGGATATTATTTACAAATATGGGTTACACCAAATTGGAATATGTTCCTTCCTTTCGATGGAGAAGGTGATAGTCTTGCGGATGAAGAAATTACTATCATCAATACTGAGATAAAGAAGAAGAAGACATTGAAGATTCTCAAAGTGCGACACAATTCAGGACACTCATAGAGATTTACGAAGATTAGACGGATGGGCAACAATTATTAAATTGTAACTGTTCTTCTTTTGTAGTTTTATGCTTTTTCCTGTTTTTCTTTTACACGTATAGGATATAACGTGTAAAGCATTAATAAAAGCATTTGTAGCATTAGGTAAATAAATGATACGTGGATAGGTGTGAATAGTGTGAATAGTAGACACCATAATTGAAAGCATTAGGTAGATGTTACGTCTTGGTGGATACAATAGTAGTAAACACCAATAGTAGTAAGCACCATTTATTTTTGCCTATAAATAGGCAGTTCTTTCATTGTAAAAATCATCCGAGAACTCTTCTAAGTAATAAACCTTTGAGCTTTCTGAAAACAAAACATGTGTTGTTAAGTTTTCAGCTTTCTTACTCTTCTACCTATCATAATTCTATACCAATCCTTAGAGCTAAATAATATATCCCATTCCATAAAACCAAAAAAAAAAAAAAAAAAAAATCCTTCAATTCATTTGAATATATTATGCGGAAACGAAGGCTCAGTCCTCTTCTTCATCATAAGAGTTACGTGTGAGCTCTATCGGTATATATTTTCTCATATTTTCTATCTTGTCTTTGTGGTTTAATGTGTAACAGAAAAAACACACCTACCTCCATTTGGTATCGAGCTACAAAACTTACGAGGCCAAAAGACTAGAGACGAGCTTAACTTGTTAGGCAAACATGATGTTGTAAGTCCTCTTTGTTGTTAAGAACCGCCTAGGTGCGGGATTAAGATGTTTTTAGTAATGATATTATATTGGCGTGTAGAGTTGATTTTGAGAAACTCTTAAACCATATATATGTATATTATGTTGTTTTAAATAAAAGCGGGATATGTTTAATCATAAGAATAAGGATGGTATTTGAATTTATGAGAAGTATTAGAGTAAGAAATTTTAATCATTGATCAAAACTCTTTGTTCAATCGATTTTCAGATCTTGAGAATTTTAGAGATAAGCATAAAATATCTTGCGATAATTATAATTTTATTTGTCAATTTGATCGAAAATTTAAACATATATTACATTAGGAAAATAGTCATTTAAAGCGTATTATAGATTTAATTATAAATTTAAGCCGTAATTTTGAAAAGAATAAAAGCGATAGTAATAATCTACTTAAAGAAATAATACAAAGTAATCAAGAAAAGAATAAATTAATTTAACAAGTCGGTGAAAACTTTGATTATATTAAAGAACAAAATAATCAAATAATCTCGAAATTAAACAATTAAATAAAAATTTACCTAGTAAATCGATATTAATCGATTAAGTTACTTAATAGAAAATTTAAAACCAAAGAAAGTTGAATTAGAAACTAAAAACTATTAGGAGAAATTGAATTACAAATCGGTGAAACTTTTAATAAATTAGAAACAAAATAAATAATAAACCAATAGATCAAGATATAGATAATATTACACAAGCCATAAATAATTTAAGCTTAGGTTCACAAGAAAGACCTAGAAAAATAACTCCTACAATATATAATTATTGGAAGCCTAAAAATGAGTAATTTTAGACCATTTTACGGACATTCACAAACTATCTGACAAAATAGAAATTCTACAAGTAATATAAATGAAATTGTTACTTGGATACATTTTACATAGGATGCTAAATTCTAGAAGAGGATGCGGAAGTAATAGTTCTCAACAGACTATACAATTAGAAGAAGAAATAGATGTTGATAGAAATTTAGAAATTTACAATAATCGAGTTTTGAAATTTTACAACCAAGGGTTTTATATCAGCGGGAATAATAAATATAAATACAAGTTTTATTAGAGGAAGTAGAAGTAAGTACTAGAGTGGTTGATGGTACAATGAATTTATAGATTTACTATCATAGGAAACTATAAAGAAACTAATTAAAAGTAATAAACTATTTTCACATATAGGATTAATAATAATAGGAATAAAAGCATTTGGAAGACAAGAGGTAGGAACAAAAGCTTTAGTGTTAATTCTGGATCAATCATGGCAACAAGATGTTAAAGAGCTATTATATCGAGGAATGGAAGTAGATTTAAACAAAATTCACATTATTTTATTGTGCTCCTAATATTTTAAAGGATACTAGAGATATAAGTAAAATAAAAATTGCAATACAAACTAAAGGATATACAAATTATGAAGGAAATAATTTAGTAATAAGTATTGGAGTATTAGGAAAAATGAGTACATCTTCAAGTATGAAATATAAAGTTAATATTGAAAAATGATAAAGTTATTGCTTCAAAAGGAATTAAAATGATAGAACCACAAAAATTGATCCTCTTGAATTAGCGGGATTAGAATGGAATTTAGAAGATTTAAAAAGAAATCTAATGAAGTTTTAGTCCCACAAAAAATATTATTTATGATAATAATGGACAAGCCAATTTAAGATTTACAAATTTTATAAAAGAAATAATAAAAATGAGGAAAGTGAAGATGATGATGATATGGAAATAAACTATAACTTAATGAATGAATATTATGATCTGAACCAATTTATGATCTGATTACGAAGAAATAGACACATTAGAATTAACTGAAACAGAAATGATAGGATATTGTCAATTCAATAACGAAGATTATAATAATAATTTAGAAAGTGATATAGAATTAGAAACAGAGTTCAAATTTGAAGAAACAAAACAACGATAGATGAAATAATTAATAAAAATTCTTGAAATAAATTTGCAAGATCAAGTAGATGATATGTTAATAGAATGTATTACAGAGTTAGGAATGGATTCTAATCAAGCTTATAAAGAATTAGAAAAATATTTTAACCTACCATTAGTTTCAGAAATTGAACAAGGAAAAATTATGATTAGTGATTTCTATAAAAATAATAATAGAGAAACTAATTTTATGGACGTTTCTATGACTCCTAGTAACAAAAGACCTAAACCAGAATTTATACAACAAGGAGAGGGTAGTACAACAGGACAAGGTAGACAAAATTGGATACCAGCCCAAGCCCAATATGAAGGAGAATCTCGAATAATTGGAAAAGGAAAAAGAGCTCCAATAGGAAAATTATATAGTGGAGATATGTTATATATAGAAGAACAAAGCCCGCAATTATGGGGAGATGAAGTTTTAGTTTGGGAACAAGCGGTAGTAAGAAATTGGGAAAAAGAAAAAGAGGAGATATGGATATGTTTTCTTATTTAGAAACAACCTTAGGTCCAATGACCTTAGGATTATGGCAAAGTAAAAATCTCAAGCTCGATGAAATAAATCAATTAAAAGCATTAGGAGATAATCCTTATAACTTTACAAGTGCAATAAGACTATTAATAATAGGTGTTGATCCAAAGAAAGATAATACATTTTGCAAGAGATCTGAATAAGAAATTTAGAACAATTAAGTATTTGATTTTAAATATATAAGAGAATTTACAAATGACTTTGTTAGATTATTATCCTGTTGGTAGAGCAATGGACGATGAATTATGTAATAAATATTTTATAAAACTTCGGAGATTTAGGAAAACAAATACATGAAGCACAGGAAGTGACTACTCCTAATTTAGGAATAGGACCAAGAATAACTTTTACATTTAAATATTTAGAAGATAGATGTAAAGATGCGATAATAAAGAACAAATAAAAAGACAAGCATGGGCATTTTGTAAAGCGCTATTTATACACCTCGAACATGGATATTATAAAAACCATATAAAAAGGTATTAGAAAAGTACTACTTATAAACATAACAAGAATAAAGATAGAAATAGATATGTTAAGAAACCTTACAAAAGAAAGTGTAGATGTTTTATATGTGATTCGAGAAAAACACTTAGCTAATAAATGTCCCAATAAAATAAAAATTATGAAAGAACAAATTTAATAGAAGAAATAGGAGAATATAATATAGAAGTTATAAACTCGGAAGATTCGATAATGAATCAATCTATAGTATTTATCTGAGAATATGAAAATGAAAAGAAATAGATCCTACGGTAGTAACATATACATATATGAATACATTAAATAATTGTTTACATTATTGGATTAAAGAAAAGGAAATAACCATATTCCATGTATTAATTGTAAATTATATCACGAGATTACAAGAAGATATCAATGTAATAAATGTTTTGAAGAAATATGCTTCTTATGTTTAGAAAAATTATTTGGAATAAAAGCGAATTAAAAGGAAAGGCTAAAATTGAAGAAAATAAAAATCTTGATATTTATAAAGAAAAATTGGAAAAACATGAAATAATGTTTGAACTATATAATCATAAATATTTAAAATTAGAAAATAAATACAATGAACTTCAAAAGAATAGAAGTTATAGAATATACATTAAATGATTATAAAAATTTGAAAATATTGAACTAAATCAAATGGCGAGAACAAATAGAGGAAGAAGAAAAATATTAATAAATAATAGTAATAATACAAAAATCCAATTCTGACAACTTTAATAAATATTCAATGTAGATTATGGATGACAATGAAAATCATGTTGATTTAAATGCTATATTAGATCTTGGAAGTACTAAAAGTTTAATAGGATATAGTTTAGTAGATCCTAAGTTCCATAAATTATTAAATTATAAAATGGAAACCGAGCAGTTGAAAATAGAATTATGAAAATTACACACTTGTTTAGAACCAAGCTGGAATACAATTTTTAAATTTTCTTTGGTAATTATAGTTTAAAATATGATTTACCTCGGGTAATAATAAACCCAAAGAAACTAATTCTAAAGATTTCTTATTAGGATTAAATTTTATTACTAGTTTAAATGGTAATTTAACAATTGCTAAAAATTTTATTACACTAAGTAAACAAGTTTATAGTTTTCCAACACATAGATATACACATACATCAGAGTTTGCCCGAAAGCGTGGTGGACTAGGAGAATTAGATTTTTAAAACAAGTACAAAACAAACAAAATAATTTCATTGAAAATGAAGCTATAAAATTATTCTCACAATTTATTTCACAAGAATTAGAAAAGGGCACGATATTACAACAAGTAAAAACTATCCTATAATATTAAGATTAGAAAAACTAGGATTAATAGGAGCGATATTACAAAAGCAAAAGTGAATTATGTTTGTAAAATAAAATAAAATTACGAAATTACAATTAGAACAAAAATGGAGAGTATAGTGCGAGAAGATGTAGAAGAATTTAGAAAAGCAGTTAATGAAATGTTAAAACAGGGATTAATTAGACATTGAAAGTCCTCATAGATCTACGACTTTTATAGTAAGAAATCATTCGAGAAATAAAAAGGAAAACCTAGGATAGTATACAATTATAAAAGATTAAATGATAATTGTGAAGATGATGGTTATAACATACCAAATAAAGAAACTTTAATAGCACTTATACAAAATAAAAGATATTTAGTAAATTTGATTTAAAAGTGGATATAATCGGTTAAAATTAGAAGAATGGTTTAAACCATGGATCGCTTTTACTTGTCCGAAGGACAATTTGAATGGAATGTATTAAGTTTTGGGTTAAAAATCGCTTTGCTATCTTTCAAAGATTTATGGATAATATATTTTAAAATATAAATTTTGTCTAGTATATATTGATGATATTCTTGTAGCAAGTAATAATTTAAAGAACATGAAGAACATTTAAACATTATATTTAAGGAAATCGAAAAGAATGGTATAGTAATTAGTAAAAGGAAAATGGAATTATTTAAAAGAAAAATTTCATTTTAGGATTAGAATTGGAAATGGAAAAATAGAATTACAACCTCATATTGCTACTAAAATTTTAGAATTTCCAAATAAATTAACAAATTTAAAACAAATACAATCATTTTTAGGATTAGTAAATTATGCTAGGAAATTTGTTCCAAATCTTAGTAAATTAGTGGGTCCATTATATAGTAAAACTACTAAAAATGGTCAACGACATTTTAATATAGAAGATGAAAAACTTATTCAAAAAATTAAAAATGAAATAAAAAATATTAAACCTTTAGAATTACCTACAAGTGATAGTTATATAATTATTCAATGTGATGGATGTAAAGAAGGATGGGGAGCAATATTAATTTGTAAACCCCATAAATTCAGTCCAAAAAATGAAGAAAGAATAGCTGCTTATGCTAGTGGAAACTTTAATAAAACAGGTTTAAATTGGACATCTTTAGATTATGAAATACAAGCATTAATAAATTCTTTAGAAAAATTTAAAATATGGCTAAAAAATGAATTCACTGTTAGAACAGATTGTGAAGCTATTGTAAAATTTATTAATAATGCTAATAGTAAAAAAGTTAATAAGACAAGATGGATAAATTTACAACAAATAATTCAAGGAAATAATTATAGAGTAAAATTTGAACATATAAAGGTAAAGATAATAATATTGTCGACCTCTTATCTAGAAAGATAAATCGTCTTTTTATGCAGAAATGGATAGAAAAATTATAAAGCCTTCAAAAGGAAAAAGAAAGTTACACGTACAGAAGTCTCTAAGACCGAAGGAAGAAAAATTATCGATTCGAGTTCGAGAGACATTATCCAATGGATATCTCTTGAACGAGAAACTAAAAGTGTTACACGTTCTCGGACTAAGAGAATCCAAAGATTACAAAGATGAAATTCAATTTGGAGCAGTAACTTTACAAAATGCTCAAATCACACTCACGCAGATTTAGAGCAATTACAAAGGTTACTGAGAGACAACAGGTTATCCTTGATAATCTATGGCATATTCAAACATTGCCAAAAGCTACGACCTTCAAAGTTCAAGTTTTAAATGCTCGGCATTTTATTTTTCGACCAAAATCAAAAACCGAGCAACCCCAAAAGAAGTTTACATTATGTTATTTTCGGAGGAACAAAATTGGAGTTCTTCATAACTTTAATCTTGTTGAAAATATATTAATTGTCCTAAACCTCTTTGGAAAGGTTACTCTGAGTTTTGAAGCATTGTCAAATGCCGGAGAAGCCTTTGGTATACAAGAATTTTTATTGAACCGGAGGAAGTCAAAAGTTTTGCTCAGTTACAAGAAAACCCAGTAATGTGATTCAACATCGGTCTTCTTTGCTAAAAATTATGAATCACAACTTGTGGATTTTGAAAAGAAAATTTATGATCTAAACAATCAATTGAAAAGTTTACAAAATGATTGTAATTACAAAGATCGACGATCTCGGTCATGGAATCAACCATTACAAAGTTGAATCAAAAATTGATTTTTGAAAACAAAAATCAATATGTTCCACCTCCGAAGTTTTGAAAATTTTAAAACTAGAATTCTTGATATTCCTTGGAGAAACAATGGAACCATCCTGAAATTGTTCGACCTTGAGGAAATTATTTCTACAAAAGTTTTACAAGGATTTCCTCAAAACCTTGTTGATTTACAAAGAAAATTGTTGAAATTTATTTCAATGAATCAAAATTCAAGGCGTAAAAATCATACAAAGGCACGATGTTTATAAAATTATCTGAAAGAAGGGATACTAATTGATGAGCAGATCGAATTCACGGCCTTCTACTTCTACTGATTGATTTAAACAAGACCGACATGCGGATGAAATGACAATCAATTTTACCACAATGGTATGATTGATTTCATGGAATTGATTATCTGAAAAAACGAAGACCTAATGAACAAATTGGGAGAAAAATTTTATTGACGGTGGCAATATTTCATCCTTATCTTCCAAATCAAAGGTCTCATTGCAAAATTCTAGCTTCTCTTCCGAAGCTACATCTCATGATTATCGCCCTTGAGCAAGAAAAAGAATTTATTTGACAGACATTGAATATTACGGTCGATATCTTCAAACCAGATGTAAAAAGAGGGAACCAGATCATTTTACATTTCAGTATTCTGAAGAACAAATTAACATATTTCAGAAGTCTGAAAACATCCCTAAACTTGAATTATGGATGAAGTATAAACTTGCGGTGAAGGACATTATTTACAAATATGGGTTACACCAATTGGAATATGTTCCTTCCTTTCGATGGAGAAGGTGATAGTCTTGCGGATGAAGAAATTACTATCATCAATACGGATAAAGAAGAAGAAGACATTGAAGATTCTCAAAGTCTGCGACACAATTCCGGACACTCATGAGATTTCGAAGATTAGACGGATGGGCAACAATTATTAAATTGTAACTGTTCTTCTTTTGTAGTTTTATGCTTTTCTGTTTTTCTTTTACACGTATAGGATATAACGTGTAAAGCATTAATAAAAGCATTTGTAGCATTAGGTAAATAAATGATACGTGGATAGGTGTGAATAGTGTGAATAGTAGACACCATAATTGAAAGCATTAGGTAGATGTTACGTCTTGGTGGATACAATAGTAGTAAACACCAATAGTAGTAAGCACCATTTATTTTGCCTATAAATAAAGCGATTCTTTCATTGTAAAAATCATCCGAGAACTCTTCTAAGTAATAAACCTTTGAGCTTTCTGAAAACAAAACATGTGTTGTTAAGTTTTCAGCTTTCTTACTCTTCTACCTATCATAATTCTATACCAATCCTTAGAGCTAAATAATATATCCCATTCCATAAAACCATAAAAAAAAAAAAAAAAAAAAAATCCTTCAATTCATTGAATATATTGTGCGGAAGCGAAGGCTCAAAGTCCTAACTTCTTCATCATAAGAGTTACGTGTGAGCTCTATCCGGTATATATTTTCTCATATTTTCTATCTTGTCTTTGTGGTTTAATGTGTAAGAAAAAAACATATATATATATATATATATATATTATCAACACACCCAAAATTTTAAGCCTACTATGATCTCGAATTTTGTGTCAGTCAAGCGAAACTATGGGTATCCACCGTATAAGGCCATCTTCAACAATACCTCCCCATTTTCAGGTTTTTGCTGACATCATCACAGACACATCATCATATTCCCCTCTCTTATTTTCACCCCCAACAATACCTTTCCAAACTCAGGTTTTTGCTGACATCATTATGGACCCCATTTTTCACCCACTTTCAATTAATTCATTATTTATTTATATTTTATTTAAATTTCACATTTACATTTTTAAATTTACTAAATTAAATTAATAGTTATTTTAATTAATATAAAATTTAATAATTATTTAGAAATATTATTTTAATAAAATAGGCAAATAACATAGATATTTTTAAGATACACGACATAAAGACAATTTAAATTTAAGAAATTCAAATTCAACACACAACAATAAACTAAATTCTTAAGCGACTAAATCATCAATAAATCGTCAAAGCGTGCCCAAATGTGCTCAACTAAATCCGCTCGAAGTTGATGATGAATTTCTTTATCACGTAGATCAAGGCCTCTCTTGAGATAATTTACAATTCGCTAGCAGAACCTTGGATTATTCGAGGGGGGTTATTTATGATTTGCTCGTCATCGTTAATCCAATTGCTTGCCGTTTCGCCTTCATCCTCGATTATCATATTATGTAATATTATATATCTTTTAAGTTGTCTCGGTACCAAAGACGGCATGGGCCTTTAATCAATGCCCATCGAGCTTGAAGAACCCCAAAACACGCTCGACATCCTTTCTCGCTGCTTGCATTTGTTTGAACTTCAACCTCTTGGATCTTGCGGATGCGAAAGCTCTTAATGAACTGCCCATTCGGGGTGATTCCGTCTGTCAATAATAACCTTGTGTGTATTGGGTGCCATTTATAGTGAAAGGGATCGTCGGTGCAAACCGCATGGGCGTCGTTGAACAATGGTGATTGTCCGAGCACATTGATGTCATTGTTTGAACCCGCAACTCAAAAATGCATGTCATATCCACAAATTTTGAGAAGCGACAACCTCAGCATGATAGTAGGTTTTTATATCACCACAGTGTCTTGACCTTTTCATGCTCTTGGGTGATTCTTCCATTCCCAATGCATACAATCAAGGCTACCGAGGCATTCCGGAAAGCCGTGTTTTCCTCATGCATCCTCATCAACCATTGAGCGTCATTTGCGGTTGGCCTCAAGTAGTAGTTGCGAAAACTTCAATCACACACCGCAAAAATCTTGTAAGCATTCGATACTGTTGATTCAAAGCGTAAGTACTCATCGTAGTGATCAATTTGGACCACCATATGCGGTTGTCGTATAGCCACGGTGCATTTTGAAATGGCGTGAAGCCCTTTCCCGGTGGCATCTGCGTTGTTGAAAAGAAGGTCGTCGCCTCAAAGAATTCACTATGCGAATGAATAACTCTTTGCGCGTCCGATTCCGACGACGAAACTCTATCACCATAAGTTGAATTTTGAGCAGTAATCATTCATTAGTCGATCGTATGCGCCTCACGATCTCGATGGATGTATCTTCTTGGGACGGAAGTATGTTGTGCGACTAATTGGAGCAAGTAACCTTCTCTGACCATCCTCCATAATTGAGTTCATCTCGCCGTCAATATAATCATCATCACTAGAGCTTTTATTGAAGAAGACATATTGAGTTTGAGAGTTGATAATTTGAAGGAAAATAATTGGGAAAAAAGAAACTAGTGCGGGTTTGCAATTTGTATGTGGAGATGATTGAAATTTATAGACCAAAGTTCAAAGCAAATGTGAAAGAACAATATTAAAAAAAAAAAAATTAAAATATGTTCAACGGTCAAAAGTTATCTCGCAAATATGAAAGTAGTCGCAAAATTTTGAAAAATGAAAAGTTATGCGCAAAGTAGTGCAAAATTTACGAAAAATGAGAAAGTTATCGCAAAGTAGTAGTCTGCAAAATTTTGGAAAGTTGTCTACAAAGTAAAAATGAGTTCAACGGTCAAAGTTATGCGCAATAAATCTTACTAAATAAGTTAGATAATAATACATTTTTAATTAAACTCATACAACGAAAACCTGATACTTGATTAAAGAAAGCGAAATACAACACACAACATTAATAAAATAGTAAGTCAACGGAACTTTTACTAGTCTTGACTTCCCACTTCTTTTGGATTTGGGCACGAGACTTGAGGTGAAGTTGTAGTTGAGTTTCCGACATCTTGAGGTATCTTGCATTAGAATTTTATATTCTTTTACCTTACATTTATCGGCCGGGGCCTTCGCCATCATTGTTATTCGCCCGCTCTTGCATTGAGAGCATCGCCACCTCTTTAGCTTCGCTTGTTAATTTTCCTTTACCCTTGCCGCATTTCTCTTGCCGCCTTATTTCCAATTGAATGACGGGTTGTTTCATCACCATTGTCATCGGGTTGGAGGCGGAGGTGTAGGCACGGATCTGAAGACTTGCCCTTTTGTGGCCCGTATCTCACCGCCTTCATGTGCGAATTTTGGACATTCCTTGAACAAATTCCATACTCGATATGTCTAAAAGCGCGTGTTAGTGTATCTTAATATATTCTTCTTGCGCTTTTCAATGATATCGACTTCACTTGCACCACTGGCCACATCATGCGTTTCTATAATAGCATGAACTAAACCATTTAGTTTCTTTTGCAAGTTTGTAAAAGTGTTTTCTGGGGAGATGATCTCTCGGAGTTCCGCTCGGGCGACCTTTGTTGTAGGCTTTAGTAATTCTCTCACATTTGGTCTATCTTTGATCATTTCAGATGATTGAATCGGTCTTGATATCGATCAACATCTTGTAAGATGTTCGCACTTTCTCCGAGTATTGAGTCTTCTTATATTTCATGTCATTCTCTTCTTGATCAGATTGTTGATCGAAATTGATTTATGGCCTCGAGACCTTGTGGAGAGCAGAATCTCGGGAAGGTCGGGCTCTCCCAGTAGGCGTTTCTTGGTCGGTGCTTCCGTCTATCTTGGTCCTTCTTGATGAGTCGGAAGATGGAGCTACTTAGGCTGATAATCTTGACGCCTTGATGAACATTTAAGGCACCGCTGGAATATTCATTGGACGTGTAGGATAGTGTTGAGGACCAAAGTTGGAATTTTGAGATTCGAAGTTGTGATTTTGATTATGAATGTTGGGATTTTGTGGAAAGTGTGGAAAGTTGGGAATTTGCGGATGAATGTTGGGATTTTGCGGATGATTGTTGGGATTTTGAGGTTAGAGTTGGACATTTGAGAAGCGATTTGATCCATAATATCCATAATGGCCCAATTTGGAAGATCATTATTCATTAGACAAATGAAAAATGAGATAGAAGAAGAAGAAAATATGAAAGATTGCATTGAAGATGTAGTAGGGATGATTTCTATTTATAGGTGAAAATATTTCGTTGATCACTACAAGACATATATTTTTTTACACAAGGATAATAACTTTTGCTTTTATCTTTCTGACAATTGATGGAACAATACAACTTTGTTAAACTTTTACGACTATTGATGGAACAACACAAACTACCTATCATGCTATAGCTATTGATGGAACAATACAAAGTAATTAATTATTTAAAATAATAAAATTGACAAATAACATATATTTTGCAAAAAAAACATACAATACACAAAGACAATTTAAGCAAATTAAATTAAATTAAATAGATAAATGCATAATTATTAGCAAATTTTATAATTAGAATATGAATTATTTAGAATAATAGTAATTTCAACACAATAAATTACAAAAGATAAAAAATGAAGAAGAACAAAAAATAAAGAACTAAAAAAGCGAAAAGCAAAAGCTAAAAGCTGGAACAAAACTAAAAGCAATCAAAGAAAATAATAAAAAATATAAAACTTTGGCACATCAATAGTGCGAGAGGTCTTTGCTCTCTCCACTCCCACCCCTCCCTCCCTCCCTCCACCAACGCCGGTTTAAAGAATCTGATCTTCTTGCATCCCGTTGGGGATGCTCTAAATAATTCTTGACCTTCGTCCGCCTAAGAGCATTGGGGAGGGAAGGGGTGGGAGTGGAGAGGAAAGCTTACAGACCTCTCGGGCTCTTGATGTGTGCCAAAGTTTTATATTTTTTTATTATTTCTTTGATTGCTTTTAGTTTTGTTCGCTTTTTTTGCTGCTTTTTAGTTCTTTATTTTTTGTTCTTTCTTCATTTTTTATCTTTTGTAATTTATTTTGTTAAAATTACTACTCCTCCGTCCCCCATTTGATTGGCACATGCCAAAATGGAAAATTAAATCTCTTAATCTCTCTTTCTCTCCAATCATGTCTCCATATTCTACCCCTCTTTCTCTCTCCAATTCTATTCTCTCTCTACTTTATTAGCATTAAATCTTGTTGGACCAACACCATTAAACCCTTAACCCATTTTTCTTAATATTTGTGCAAAAGTGTTGTGCTGATTAGGTAGGGACGGAGGAGTATTATTCTAAATAATTCATATTCTAATTATAAAATTTGCTAATAATTATGCATTTATCTATTTAATTTAATTTAATTTGCTTAAATTGTCTTTGTGTATTGTATGTTTTTTTTGCAAAATATATGTTATTTGTCAATTTTATTATTTTAAATAATTAATTACTTTGTATTGTTCCATCAATAGCTATAGCATGATAGGTAGTTTGTATTGTTCCATCAATAGTGTAAAAGTTTAACAAAGTTGTATTGTTCCATCAATTCTTTGTAGAAAGATAAAAGCAAAGTTATTATCCTTGTGTAAAAAATATATGTCTTGTAGTGATCAACGAAATATTTTCACCTATAAATAGAAATCATCCCTACTACATCTTTAATGCAATCTTTCATATTTTCTTCTTCTTCTCTATCTCATTTTTCTATTTGTCGGAATGAATAATGATCTTCCAAATTGGGCCAATTATGGATATTATGGATCAAATTCTGCTTCTCAAATGTCCAACTCTAACCCTCAAAATCCCAACAATCATCCGCAAAATCCCAACATTCATCCGCAAATTCCCAACTTTCCACACTTTCCACAAAATCCCAACATTCATAATCAAAATCACAACTTGAATCTCAAAATTCCAACTTTGGTCCTCAACACTATCCTACACGTCAATGAATATTCGGTGATGTGCCTTAAATGTTCATCGGCGTTGAGACTATCGATTCAAGTAGCTCCATCTTCGACTCATCGAAAGACCAAAGATAGACGGAAGACCACCAAGAAACGCTACTTACGGGAGGCCGACCCTTCCGGGATTCTGTTCTCTGCAAGGTCTCGAGGCCATAAATCTTAATTTCGATTAACAATCGATCAAGAAGAGAATGACATGAAGTATAAGAAGACTCGATACTCGGAGAAAGAGTGCGAACATCTTACAAGATGTTGGATCGATATCGACCGATTCAATCATCGGAAATGATCAAAGATAGACCAAATGTGGGAGAGAATTACTAAAGCCTACAACAAGTGGTCGCCGAAGCGGAACTCCAGAGATCATCTCCCGATAAAACACTTTTACAAACTTGCAAAGAAACTAAATGGTTTAGTTCATGCTATTATGTAAACGCATGATGTGGCCAAGTGGTGCAGTGAAGCGATATCATTGAAAAGCGCAAGAAGAATATATTAAGATACACGGAACACGCGACTTTAGACATATCGAGTATGGAATTTGTTCAAGGAATGTCCAAAATTCGCACATGAAGGCGTGAGATACGGCCACAAAAAGGGCAAGTCTCTTCAGATCGGTGCCTACACATCCGCCTCCAACCCGTATGACAATGGTGATGAAACAACCTGGCTCGTCAATTGGAAATAAGGCTAAGAGAAATGCGGCAAAGGGTAAAGGAAAATTAACAAGCCAAAGAGGTGGCCGATGCTCTCAATGCAAGGCGGTGAACAACAATGATGATGAAGGCCACGATCGAGCAAATGTAGGTAAAATAATATAAAATTCTAATGCAAGATACCTCGAAGATGTCGGAAACTCAACTACAACTTCACCTCAATCGTGCCCAAATCCAAAAGAAGTGGAAGGCGAAGACTAGTAAAAGTTCCGTTTGTGTACTATTTTATTAATGTTGTGTGTTGTATTTTAGTTTCTTTAATTCAAGTATTGTGTTTCCGTTGTATGAGTTTAATTAAAAATGTATTATTATCTAACTTATTTAGTAAGATTTATTGCAGACAACTTTTGACCGTTGAAATCATTTTTAACTTTGTAGACAACTTTCCAAAATTTTGCAGACTACTACTTTGCAGACAACTTTCTCATTTTTCAGAAATTTTGCAGACTACTTTGCAGACAACTTTTTCATTTTTCAAAATTTTGCATACTACTTTCACATTTGCAGATAACTTTTGACCGTTGAACTTATTTTTAAATTTTTTATTTGAGTTTTTTTTTTTTTAATATTGTTCTTTCACATTTGCTTTGAACTTTTGGTCTATAAATTTCAATCATCTCCACATACAAATTGCAAACGCACTAGTTTCTTTTTCCCAATTATTTTCCTTCAAATTATCAACTCTCAAACTCAATATGTCTTCTTCGAATAAAAGCTCTAGTGATGATGATTATATTGACGAGGAGATGAACTCAATTATGGAGGATGAAGCACAGAAGGTTACTTGCTCCAATTAGTCGCACAACATACTTCCGTCGAAGATACATCCATCGAGATCGTGAGGCGCGCACGATCGACTAATGAATGATTACCGTTGAAAATTCAACTTATGGTGATAGAGTTTCGTCGTCGGAATCGGATGCGCAAAGAGTTATTCATTCGCATAGTGAATTCTTTGGGCGCGCGACCCTTCTTTTCAACAACATTTGTGATGCCATGGGAGAAAGGGCTTCACGCCATTTCAAAATGCACCGTGGCGATCGATTAATCGACATATGGTGATCCGGTGATCACTACGATGAGTGCTTACGGCGTTCTTTGAATCAGCGGTATCGAATGCTTACAAGATTTTGCGTGTGTGATTGAAGTTTTGGCAACTACTACTTGAGGAAGCCAACCGCAAATGACGTTCAATGGTTGATGAGTTTGCATGAGGAAACACGGCTTTCTGGAATGCTCGGTAGCCTTGATTGTATGCATTGGGAATGGAAGAATTGCCCATGAGCATGGAAAGGTCAAGACACTCGTGGTGATATAAAAAACCTACTATCATGCTAGAGGCATTGCTTCTCAAAATTTGTGGATATGGCATGCATTTTTGAGTTGCGGGTTCAAACAATGACATCAATGTGCTCGGACAATCACCATTGTTCAACGACGCCTCTGAGGGTTTGCACCGACGATCCCTTTCACTATAAATGGCACCCAATACACACAAGGTTACTACTTGACAGACGGAATCTACCCGAACGGGCGACTTTCGTCGAGCTTTCGCATCCGCAAGATCCGAAGAGGTTGAAGTTCAAACAAATGCGAAGCGGCGAGAAAGGATGTCGGCGTGCTTTGGGGTTCTTCAAGCTCGATGGGCATTGATTAAAGGCCCATGCCGTCTTTTGTACCGAGACAACTTAAAAGATATATAATATTACATAATATGATAATCGAGGATGAAGGCGGCGGCAAGCAATTGGATTAACGATGACGAGCAAATCATAAATAACCCCCGAATAATCCAAGGTTCGCTGGCGAATTCGTAAATTATCTCAAGAGGTCACGATCTACGTGATAAAGAAATTCATCATCAACTTCGAGCGGATTTAGTTGAGCACATTTGGGCGCGTTTCGGTGACGATTGATGATTTAGTCGTTTAAGAATTTAGTTTATTGTTGTGTGTGAATTTGAATTTCTTAAATTTAAATTGTCTTTATGTCGTGTATCTTAAAAATATCTATGTTATTTGCCTATTTTATTAAAATAATATTTCTAAATAATTATTAAATTTTATATTAATTAAAATAACTATTAATTTAATTTAGTAAATTTAAAAATGTAAATGTGAAATTTAAATAAAATATAAATAAATAATGAATTAATTGAAAGTGGGTGAAAATGGGTCCATAATGATGCAAAGAAAACACGAGTTTGGAAAGGTATTGTTGGGGTGAAAATAAGAGGAATATGATGATGATATGCGTGATGATGTCCAAGAAAACCCGGGAGATATTGTTGGAGATGACCTAAAAAGCACTATGACGTCTCTACTATTCACTAATTAAAAATTTATATAAGCCAAAAACATCAAATACACTTTTTTTTTCTTTTTATAATTTTACCCGACTTTGATTTTTAAGCCCAGGATACTACTATCAACTCACTAAGTAATCCCACCCCACCCCACCCCACCCACACACACACTAAGTGAAGCCAAATAACTATATATATGTGGAGGAAACACAATATTTACATGTATGGTTTTTGAACTTTCATTTGAAATTTTGTTTGAAAAAACTTAACCTAAAAGTTTTTGTTTTTTCTTATGTCCGCAAAGGTAGTTGAAGGAGGGTTAAATTAAAACTTGACCAGAATCAATTTAGGGTGAAATAGTACAGCACCTCAGAGAAGAGTAATGTAGAGAGGATGACGGAGGCCGAAAAGTAGTAATTACTGCTAAGGAGTGCACTGTAGAGCAGAAATTCTAGAGTACCAACTCAGTCACTAGAGCCAGCAAAATGAGCTTGCCCGAAAAGCTCACACGGGGTTTGGGCTTTAAAATTAAAGGTCCGAAAAAAATCGTACTAAAAATCTGCCAAAAAATTACAGACCTCTGGGACTTGGTCAAAAAAACCGGGGTTTTTAATTTAAAAACCCATCCGATTTCTATTAAATATATATATTTAGAATATTATTTAATATACATATCTATAATTTTTAATAATATTAATTATATTTTATATAATTATTTATTTTTATAGTAACAATTTTCTTACTAATTCACATACTGACCAGGAAAATAAATTCTAGAAAAAATAATAACCCTATAAATCATTTAAAAATAATTTCTAAGAGAAATGATCTCCAAAAATATATATATTGATGATTAATGACCTTATAGTATGTAAAATCTATTTTGAATCCTTGATCTTAAATATATATTGTATAATTAATTTATTTTCTTCTATTATTTAATGCATATAAGTGGGACTGACGTTTAATAATATCATTTATCTTTGATTTGTAATTACTATTTTTTTCTCCTTAAATTAAAGAATTAAAATTATACTGTATTACAACATCATCGCATGAATACATACATAGGTCAAAATATACAATAAACATTATCATAAGAATAAGTAAGTTCAAAATATTTTCATCACTGATTCTTTATTTAAGTTAAGGAATTATGAGATCTTAATTAAGTAATTTTTTTTTAAATTTAAAATATTAATTTTATATATTAAAAAAATTAAAAATTTATCTAAAAAACCCGTCCGTAGGGGTTGGTTTGTCTTCTATATTTTAAGCGCGAAAATTTTGAGCCAGTAGAACCGATTCGAAAAATTTAAAAGCTCGATGAGCACAAGGTTGGCCCGATCCGACCCATTCTTTCTCCAGCTCTATCACTCACACTCACACTCACACTCACACCCCGAAATAATTAATTATTTTTTTATCTATTTTCCAACTTAAAAAATTCTCTCTCAATCTTATTCCACTGCAAATTTTCTATTTCCCTCACACACTTCATAGGGTTTCTCTCTCTAACTTCCTCTCACATCCCACCGAAAACAAAATCCAGATATAACCCTATTTATCTTCTTCTATGCATGCAACTGAATTATCTAACTCGCGCAGATCCATAATCAGAATTGAGTATCTTCCGTCCGCTGCTGCAGTGTTCGAGAGCGGAGAATCAGCAAATTCTGGGAATTCGGGGAAAGAGCCCGAAAAACGGTAATGAAGCCCGAATTCGGTTTGGATATCGAGTATCCGAGTGAGCTTATTAAGCCTGAACCGGAAACCAGGTCAGGAGATCCGAACCGACCCGAATCGAACGGCTCGGGTTGGATGGATCACTGCTATGTCTCGAGGGTGAGGCCGGGTGAGGCGAATGGTTTCGCGGTTTATACGAGGAATAAGAGGTTGAAGAGTAGAACTGTGGATAGAACTGCTTGTGCTCCTAAAATTGAGGGAGATTCTTCAGTATCAGTTAAAATCAAGCATGCGGTGAGTTTGAAAGATGAATTTGTAGTTAATGGTGGTCATGCGTTGAATGTGGATGGAGCTGGGGGTAATTTGGGGTTTTTTGGAGGGGAGAGTGAGGGGGAGATGATGGAGATTGAAGTGAAAGAGGAGCCTATTCCTTTGAGGAGGGGCGATGGGAGACGGAGGTTTACGCGCTCTGTGATTGTTGACTCTGAAATGGAGAATGGGGATCCAAGTAATCTGAGGGATGCGGTGATCTTGGAGGCAGATGGATTTGTGAGTGAAGAATTGGCGCTTTTGGGTAGCACGAAGACTAGGAAAATGGAGATGAAGATGTCGAAGAAAATTCTTATAAAAGGGCGGCCAACAACAGTTAGAGAGCTCTTCGAGACTGGGCTGCTAGAAGGATATCCCGTTTTCTACAATGGTGGCAAGCGGGTATTTTGTTCGGCCACAGTATATCTTCTTAGTACTTCTTTTGCCGTGGTTATATTATATTAATATAGTGCTGTCACTATTACTACTGCTTCTGTCACGACTAATTCTACTATAGGGTGTTACTGAATATTGATACTATTAGATTGCTCCTTCTCAATTGCTGTTTCATTAGTGTTGGTTTTGTTATTTATTTTGATTTTTATCTTTGGTGGACCATTATTTTATTGCTTCCATTGTTTCTGGATATCTATAATCATGTTCTTGTTGATACTATTCGTCAGTATCATTTCATTGTCGCCGTCATTAATTGATTTAGCCATTTAGGCATGTCAGAATGTTTTTCTTACATGACTTTATATGTTCCGCACTAGAAAAATTGTGAGTGTCATTTCCTTGTCGACATTGCTATATGATTATTGAAATTAGGCATGTCAGGATGTAATGCTTATATAGCTTTATATGTTCTGCTCTAGCTAATTTGATGCTCTTGGTGTAAGAAAGGAGTGATGTGGGTGCTTTGTGTCTTTGAGAGAGAGAGAGAGAGAGATGTAGGGACTAGGAAGAGGATGTGAGTGAGCCTTTGTTAACTGTCTTTCAGATGCCTCTTTCCCGAAAAGGAGTAATTCACATTTTAAAGGCGTCTTGTTATTGTTATTATTATTATTATTATTATTGTTGTTGTTGTTGTTGTATTGTTGTTGTTGTTATTATTATTATCATTTTCTTTTTACAAGATAAGTATCATCATTTAATTTTTGTGTAAATTAGTTTAGCCGCAATATGTATTTCCTTTTGCATATGAATATCTTTCTAAATTCAAATATTAAGAAATAACAAGCTTTCCAAGCTTGCCTATTTGAATCCTGCATTGTGGTTTGCAACCTGAATTGGCTGTCATTTTCAACTTGGATCATTTGGGTTTGCTATCTGCTTCATTTTCAACTAGAAAACCAATAGCATCGATGTGCTGAGGACAAGATTGCTTGATTGAGAAACTGATCATTAAGGCCGGTATAATCATCCTCATCATCTTCTGCATCAAATGCCCTGATTTTGTTTTGTTTATAATCAACTACTAATGCTAATATATAAGAGGTGAAACTTAGCTTATATTTATTAAGTGAAAAAGCAAAATAAACCAGTCTAATTTCCTTGCATACGTTGTAGCAAGTGTAATTCCAAATGCAACAACATAAATCATGAGAAGGGTGAATAAAGAGTTGAAGCTCACGATATCTCTGATTATTATCTCTTACAAGCTTTTCCATCATTCTTTGAATAGAATTGAAGAAAGGAAAAAGGTACATGTTCTTGTTTCTATTTTTTCTGAAATAAATTTAAAATCCAAGTGGGATATGAAATAGATACGAGGCTTTTATTTTATGATATGCTTAACTTTCTACAAAGACTTGTTTAGCTCTTGTTTTAATTTCAGATCATCTATATCACATCACTTTTTAAGTGAATATGATGGCAAGGCATAGATGAATGTGCGTTTTAGTCTAATTTAGGGATGTTGGTATGGAGTTAAAGCCCCTTGATGCTTCGTCTCAGGAAATTTATGTGATGAAAATACATAAATATAGTCCAGATCAACATATTACATGTACCAGACATCATCGACACTGGGTCTTATCAGTCATGTAGTTGTTTGCGTTAACTTGTTTATGGTCAAGGATTAGGGATATCTCTCTTAACATTTCCAATATTTCTTATTTCCTTTTTCTTTGAGAAGATTTCTTTTATCTTGATATTGTTAATTAAGATATTAATCTAGCAGCCCCATGTGACTGTATATAAACTCGAGCACCATCAATGTGTAAAGCTTTCTTCAGGATTCTCAACTGATTATAACATCCTCCCAGGGATTCCCTCTACGTGGTACGATAAAAGATGCTGGAATCCTGTGTTCTTGCTGTTTCTGCAAGGGAGTTCGGGTGGGTGTTAAACTTGAGGTTCTCTTTGTAGCCAATGCCTCAAAGTCTGAAATTTTCACCTTTTGTATATTGTACATATCATCTGATGCCAGAATGATGAAATTGTCCAGGTAGTTCCACCCTGCCAATTTGAGATACATGCCTGCAAATCATATAGACGTGCATCACAATATATTTGCTTAGAGAATGGGAAGAGCCTCCTGGATGTGGTCAAAGAATGTCGAAAATCATATGTTAAAACTTTAGAAGAAACGATACAGAACTTTATAGGCCCTATGCCCGTGAAGGAATCTGTCATCTGTAGGAACTGTTCTGGTAAGTAATATGGTTTGTTAATTCCTTTCTATGAATAGTTAATATTCTTAATCATATATACATATAGATACTTGTTATGCTTAATTTCTAGTACCTTCTGGTATAATTGGTTTAATCTCTTCTAAATGACAGCTTGTATCTCTTTATTACAGGGTCATTTCTTGCGACGTCTGCTGCAAAGGTGGAACTACTCTGTGATTCTTGCATGGTTATTCTAAATACAGACTTTGATGCAGAAAGTGTGAAATCAAGGTGCTATATCCTTCCAAGTAATCATTGCTTATATGTTTTCTCCCTCAAAAACTCAATGTTGGTTGTGTGAAATCTACTTGTTACTATTTTTTGACAGTGTGTTGAAGAACTTAGATAAATATTTGTAGACTTAATGCATGACAGGAGTTTGTTGTTGAGAACCAATTTGTATAGTTTTCATGGCTTGAATTTATTGTCTACTACTCTGCTAGTGATATTTCTGTGCTGTAATATTAGTGACATCCAGATGCTAAAGAGCCAGGTGCTAGTGAAGTGGAACTCAGGACCTACTAAAGCCTTATGGGATGTTTCTTACATGATCTGGTGGAGTGAAAATGCAAATTTCTAAACTATACTTGACCTTCATCTATAATTTTTTGTTTAGCTCACGTTTCCTTTTAGTTTCAAGATGCCTATGCTGATAGTTAAACAACTAATATCAGATCATAATATGTTACTGAGTTTTCATGTATAACCTTCTTTTATAAATGTGGAGTTATTGTTGAGTTTTGTCAGCTCAAAAGTTGTTTATGAATCTTGTTATAAATCTGTCCTCTTTTCTTTTGGTTTCTCTTTCAGGCCTTTGGAGCCGTTTTAGGTTTATCAGTTTCTGAAAATGGTGAAGTACATAGCACTCCCTAAAAGAGGTCGCGGGGAAGAAAAAGAGGCAGTCTGTATTTTTAATGTTATTTTCTTTTTAAAACTTTCTAGTGCTTTGGATTGTCTTTCCCTAGGAGTCCCTGGAAAAAAAGAAAAAGAAACTAAGGATATGACATTTGTCCATGCATTTGCAGGCATTCAGAGCTCAAGGCCTGTACAAAATCTCCAGGAAAATTCTCGTTGCGTGGTGCAACAAGAAAGAAGGGCCAAGTGAAGATAACCAAGATGTGGGGCTTTTAGGCTTTCTTATTTTCTCTGACTGGGGAGATTTTATGCTCATTAATTGCTTTGTTCTGAGATAAAAATGTTATTTATAAAAATTTCCTTCTGTTGTTTGGCATGCTCAGGCTGTCACTACCAGCTTCTGCCTTAAAGCCTCCTGAAAGTGCTATCGTGACATATTCCAAATCATTATCTGATCCAACTTCAAACGGCAGTACTTCCTCTCGTGGCTTACTGAGGAACAATACTACGAGAAAGATACTAAAGAAGTTGGTGCTTATTGCTATTAGTTGATATATTTAATATGAAATTCAGTAACTAGTGTTTATTTAGTATTTTATGTTGGTGTTGCAGATTTTCGAATACTGCATCACTCTCAAAATCCTCAAAAGTTCCGTCTTCTCCCCTCTCTGGGAACTCAAAAAGTTCCTCAAAGAAGATAACTAAAAAGTTGGTACAGTTAGCTTTGATTATCATTGTGCACTTTTGTAGTCATTCCTTTGTTCACACTAAATAACTATAATATAATTTTACCCAGGGATCAGAGGATGCACAAGCTGGTCTTTGAGAATGGTGGATTGCCAGATGGAACTGAAGTTGCTTATTATTCTAATGGCAAGGTGGTTCAAAATGATGTTATATTAAGCATCTCAACTTGTGCTATTTCAGCATTTTAATATTCTGGTGTATCTGTAGAAGTTGCGAGATGGCTATAAAATGGGATCAGGAATAATTTGCCACTGCTGTAACACTTTGGTATGGTATTGATTTTAGCTTCTGAAATACTTGATTGTTTCAGGAGACAAGTTGATTTATCTTCGTACTTTGAACAGGTTAGCCCATCTCAGTTTGAAGCTCATGCTGGTTGGGCCTCCGCGGAAACCGTCAGTCTCTTACAAATTTCTTTGGATCATGAACATTTCTTGATCATACTTTTCTGTTTATGTAACTCCTGATCCGTCACATATTTCTGCAGCTATATGTATATCTACACATCTAATGGTGTGTCTCTCCATGAATTTGCCGTCTCTCTGTTAAAAGGCGAAAGTGTTCTTCAAAGACAACGATGACTTGTGCATCATCTGCGCAGATGGTGGGAAACTTGTGCTTTGTGATGGCTGTCCGAGAGCCTTTCACAAAGGTGCTCGTCTTTAAAAGCATGTTAAGCTAGACAGTTTTTTCTTTTCTTTATCTCTGTCATCCATATATTTCTTGTTGAATACTAGATTGGCTAGATTGTGATTTCTACTGTAAGTTATCGGGTTTTGTAATAATTTAGAAGTTAGTTGACTGCTCTCAGGGTTACGATGTGGGCCAATCCCCCAAGTGCCTTATATTTCTAAGGGACTTGCCGACTTGGACTTATGAACGATGAAGGCCTTTCTCTCTTGTTAAACTGACCATTAAGAAAATGACCTCTTTTTTGTTTTCTTATATGCATTTAACTACATATAGGAAACTTTGTACACATATGACCTGAACAGATCTCAGTAGATAACATGTTATTGGTTAAAGGAGGCAAGCCTTTTCACATTTTGTAATGTGGAAGTCATATGCCAGTTCCTCTGTAGAAATTTGACAAAATAAATTGATGGTATAGATCAGATTATAAAGTAGTATTAGAAATTGTTATGCTGTTAGATGCTTAGGTTGCAACTTTGGTTGGTATATCGTACTTAAAAAATGTGTCTTTTTATGTGTTGATATTTGATTAATATATGTATTCTGTTACAATATTTTTGTAAGAACATATTTGGAGCCATAACTAATTGAGCTGGTCTCTGAGCAGCGTGCAAGATAGTGTGTATATCAAAAACCAGCGCTGGTTTTAGAATTACACTGCACGCAGGAGTTTTTGGAACTAATTTAGCCTGCAAGATCTGTCTAATTTTTTATTTGACACCTTTATATCGAGAGTATAGCAAGTACGTTTTACTCTCTCCTATTGGTTACTGTCTCAAAGATTAGTACATATCGATAATGAACTAGCATTTTGCCTGATGGCAGCTTTAGATACCATTTTAAGACAAAATAAAATGGTGCGATCTCGGTTCCTCTTCTCTTTTCTTTTATTCGCTTCTATACTTATATTTGTTCTTCTCTTTTGCTTATATTCCCTTACTTTCTTTTGGTTCTTGTTTTTATTTAATCACTTGTTTCTTAAATTAATTTTGGGAATTTTATTTCTCATTCTCTTTTTGAAATAACTTTACTTATGTGCTAATGCAGAGTGTGCATCTCTATCGAGCATACCTCGTGGTAAATGGTATTGCACCTATTGCCAAAACATGTTTCTAAGAGAAAATTTGTCGAGTGGAATGCCAATGCTGTTGCAGCTGGGAGAGTGTCAGGTATTGATCCAATTGAGCAAATCACAAGTCGCTGCATTCGAACTGTCAAGAACCCAGAAGAAGCAGAAGTTATAGCATGTGTGATCTGCAGGTAGCATCCATAAAACAAATAGATTGAAGAAACTGTGAAACTGAAATTGCACATATTGAATTTGTTTATATCTGGAATTTCTCATTTTCAGAGGCTATGATTTCAGCAAGTCTGGGTTTGGTCCCCGTACTGTTATATTATGTGATCAGGTAGTCTTCATGGCTTCTCCTGTAGGTCCTTATGTGGAATATTATATTCTAAACAAGGTTTCCCTATTTTCCAGTGTGAAAAGGAATATCATGTGGGCTGTTTAAAAAAATGCAAATTAGCTGATTTAAAGGTTAGAATTTCAGAAGAAGGATGCCTACTTTGCATTAAATATCATTTGCTTCTTTAAAATCCCTATACACCTTTTACAGGAACTTCCAAAAGGAAAGTGGTTCTGCTCTGGGAACTGCAAATGGATATATTCTGCTCTGCAGAATGTACTGAATGCAGGTGCAGAAAAGCTCCTGATTCCACCTTGGACATTATAAGAAATAAGCTAACAGATAAGAATTCAGAGTCTGACACTAATCTTGACGTGAGATGGAGACTTCTGAATGGGAAAATTGCATCTCGTGAAACCAGAGTGTTGCTATCGCAGGCTGTAGCTATATTTCATGTAAGAGTTTGCACTTTAAGTTGATGCTAATTGTTTTGGTGAAAACCCCAACTCTGTGTGTAGTTAAGCAGTATTTGATATATAATGTGCATTTTTTGAGTTGTCATGATCAATATTTTCTCTATGGAGTCAAGTTGTAATCCCAACTTATGGAACTATGGCAAAGAGTGAGTTAAATTGAAATCGAAGTTAATTGATTAGAATCATTGATGGACTCCTATAGAAATCATTCTCTGTTAAATGATGTAAGAAATTGTTGCCGTCGTACCACCCTAGGTTCTTTGAGGAAAAATGATTATCTCTTGATGGAATTTTTTTGGCTGTTCCTGATTGGTTGTATTGCTTCTTGAGACTGTTATGATGCTGTAGTATGAGTTGGGATCACAGAGGTCGTTGATTTACACATAATGTTTCTTAACATACACATGTCAAGTTTTGATTGTTGCAGCTGTTTATTAAATTGTATTTCAGGATTGTTTTGATCCTATAGTTGATTCAGAAACTGGACGTGACTTCATTCCATCTTTGGTTTATGGGTATGCACTTCTTATTTGGCTTTAACAAGGCATAATTCATTCTTTCTTAGAGTTGTTTATCAGTATGTTCATCATTTGCTTCTATCTGCCTTTTTATGAGTCGCGTTCTTGCTTTATCTGTCAGGAGGAATATAAGGGGTCAAGACTTCAGTGGGATATACTGTGCTATTTTGACAGTGAAGTAAGCACAATCTCTGCTCTCGGATATTATCTCAGCTATTGATAATATATTCTTTATGACCGATCAATAAATTCTTGCATATCTTTCAGCTCAACGGTTGTATCAGCTGGTATTCTTCGGTTTTTTGGAGAAGAAATTGCTGAACTTCCTTTGGCTGCAACACGCATTGGTCATCAGGGGAAGGTTAGTTATATCATTCACAAATGTTGTGTTCTATATTTCCTGATAATTTCTGTTCATGTTGCCTGGTGATTCAATTAAGTCATTCAGTTGTTGTGACCAATTATATACCACATCCCTCATTGGAAGTTGATAAAACAAATACATCCCTCATTGGTAGTCCAATCAACCTCTCTTATCAGGATTCAGGACTTAAGCTATCAACTCTATGATTCATGTGCAGCAAGATTTTCTGTTGTGTTTTGTGTAGAGAACTTGCTGTATTTGTACTGATGGAATTAAATGTGTTTGCAGGGATACTTCCAACTACTTTATTCATGCATCGAGAAATTGCTTGCATTTCTGAATGTCAAGAGTTTTATTCTCCCAGCAACAGACGAGGCAAAGTCAATTTGGACAGAGAAGTTTGGGTTTAATAAGATACCAGAAGAGCAGGTATGCAAACGGCAACTACGTATATGCACCCTGAGTTTCATCCCTATAAAAATACGAAATAGAATTGTCGTAACCTATTTTGGCATGTGTATTATTTGTTGATCCTCTGTATTTTGCAGCTTTTGAGTTACAGAAAACTCTGTTGGCAAATGATCGCTTTCAAGGGGACATCCATGTTAGAGAAACCAGTTCCTAAATGTAGAATTATCAATCAAGATGAAGCAGATCCAGGTGATGTTCAGTTGCAGTGACTAAGGAAGCAAAGCCATTTAAGCCATTTTCATTGGCGGCTTTATGGGCTGGTGTAAATTGGTATGTTATTTATATTCTTATATTAAGATATTTTAATCTGACAAGTTTCCTGACTGAAAGTGGAAGTTGCTAAATTAGTTGTAATGAGTCGATGAGAAAGATCAGAAGACTTGATCCTAGCGGAAATGGTTGAATTGTGTGTATATATTTATATATAAAAGAGGTTACCTGTAGTTTGTTAGACGGGAGGGTGATGTCTTATTCTTTATTTTCCCCTTTCGTAAAACTGTCGCCTGTAAATAAACTATTGGCCGGTGTAAGAAGCCATGCTCTGTAATAGAGGAGGGTATTTATTGTATCCGAAGCAACTGGTGTATCAATTTGAGGCACACAAAGTGTAGTTTTGTATGTTGTTTAGACATGATCAATGTGATTGTATATAATGTTGTAGCATTACCTAATGCAACTTCACCTGGGGATAATTGGTTCAATTAGTATCCTTTTTATTCTGAATTCATCTGATACGTTTTGCTGTTTTGATGCGTGTGCTGCTGTTTGATGAAATTGTGAATGTGATCGTGATGGATTGGTATGTAAATAAATATTACAGCCACCATCAATAGGCAAATGGCTTGCATTAGCAGTGTCTTTGAATGGGAATGGAAGACTGCCTAGATTGATTTTATTTATTTATCTATTTTTGGGAGGAGGATGGATTGCCTAGAATTGAATAAATTGTGTTAAAAGGTTTAATATTTTTTTTATTGGGTATATAAGTTACTTGCATTAACATTTGGTCCTTATATGATAGTAACTATATTTGAATGAAAATAATTGAAAATCATAGTTTGAATTATAATTTATAAAAGCTAATGGTGAATGTAGTCTACTAACCCATCTAAATTCTAGGAGCCGGACAAGTATACTTTTGGTAGCTACGAAATAAAATATTATAAAAAGACATGGAGCTAGGTGTAAGTTACGTGATGAAGTCGTCTAATTAGTAGTTAGGACTCGGCTCCTACTCATAGGCTAGCCTTTGATTATTCAAATTCTATGGGCTAAAGCTAGACTCTACAACATATCTTACACCGTGAAAATACCATGTTATCTCATAGGTGTGTTTAACATGAATCCTTCAAAGATGATTGATATTCCCTTAGGTTCCATTTAAGATAACTTATTTTTTTGAACATGATTATTTAAGAGAAGAATTTATATAAAGTGATTAAATAAATAAAAAATAGGTGAAAGAAATGTGTAAAATGATAAAAATTAGGCATGACTCATATATTTGAAAGATAATTATTTTTTAAAAATAAAATATATCAATTTAAATAGAATCAATTTGAAAATAATATAAATCATCTTGAATGAACGAGAATAGAATCAATTTGAAAATAATATAAATCATCTAGAATGGAAGAGCTGGCGGTTATATACCATCCAAGTTAAGGAATGTCAATTATACCACCAATATAAAATGTCAAATTATAGCGAGTTGTTGGCGCTATTGATCTTATTATCACCAAATAGTGCAAATGGGACCAACAATTATGTTGGTCTATTGGTGCTATTTGGTGGTCCATTAGTGCTTGTTGGTGATAATAGTCCAATGGGGTAACAACAACTATTTATAATTTGATATTTTTATGTTAGTGATTATAATTTTATATTCTTTAACTTGGATGATTATATATATGTATTTCACGTAATGTGAAAGATAGTAATATAGTAGATCGAATTGTGCGATTTCGTAACTACCTGGAACGCATTATTTGGCGTAATCCCACTACCCGGAATTCGCGATGATCTCTATTGCTACTGACAAAGTCAGTGTAGAGTAGATTTGCTGTAAACCTTATCACTATTTTTAGAATATGGATAGCATTGTAATATTTTCTAAATAAAAAAAAAGAATGCATACGTGGAAATTGTAGTTAAATGCGTGTGTAATTCTATTTGCGTAAAAAATTACAAATTGTAGTAAAATACGTGTAATTCTATTTGTGTAAAAAATTATAAAAGTGATACTATCTACATGTTTTTCGATTTGCACCTAAATATATGCAAAAGTATAGATACCAACGTGTAGGCAAACCAAAGAAATGTGTTGGCACGGTCAACTTTGTGTTTATGTACCCAAACATCACTTTATTTACATTTCTTTGCTTATTATTTACTTACAATCTACTTCCGTAAACTACCAAAAAAAAAAGAGAAAAAGAGAATATTGGAAAATTATGTCTTATTATCGGAAAATATCGAGAAATTGGCAAGAAAAAGACTTTCAAATGACGTGCTATCGTTCATGTGCTGCTGTGCATGTGATGTGCTCTCTCACAAAATTTTCCACTGCCAAATTTAATTACGATCATTTAATTTTATATGTTATTTTTTATGAAATTATGTTATATATATGGTATAACCATATTTTATTTAACTGAGTGTAAATCACGAATCTACACATATGGCATATATTATAAAATTTAATATAAAACAAGATGTTAATCAATGAAAAATATTGAGCATGCTGATTGAATTAACGTCGCAGGTTAATCTGAATTTCTGTTTGTTTTACTTAGAAATAGGAAGCTTCAGGGCCCCTTTTCATAATTTTTACGGACAAAGATTAGATCCGTGATTTTCAGAAAAAAAAGAAAAGAAAAAAGATTAGATCCGTGTATTAAAAAATAGTTAGATTATGTACATAGAAGTTTACCAACTGATCAATTTGTTGTTAACAAATTTACAAGGACTCAGTTTAGTTTAAAGAGTTTTTTTTTTTTTTTTTCTGAAATCATTTAATCTAACAGTTTACATATATGATTCACCGTAAGACGCGGATATCATCAGAAGCAATTTGTTCCCGTAACTTATATTTCATAATTAGATATTTCGCAATCTGTCTCCTCAACTTGATGGATATATTATTAATCTAAAATACTGAAAGGATTAACATATAAAAGATAGGTAGTTGAATATTTATTATTAAGTATGCGATTAATCAAACTTTGAAATGGTTTATCATGATTACATGACTATTATCCGATTACCGCACGTTGCAAATTTTGAGCACACTGATTGGAACCAACTGATAATGTAAAAACGTATTTATTAATCCATCATTCTGTTTGTTAATTTTTATAGAATCACACGACTTCAAATATTTTGTGCATAACGTGTAGAAGGTGTCACTACAAAAAAACACGCGAACAGCGACGGAAAAATCCGTCGCAAAACATCAAAAATCCGTCGTAAAACCAGATTTGCGACGGATCCGCGACGGATTTTTACCGTCTCTAAAAACCTCGTTGTTACGCAGACAACGACGGTAAAAATTCCGTCGCAAAATTTTGAAACGGACTAGCGACGGACTTATCCGTCGTTGATAGATTAGTCGTTTGACTCGTCGTTTGTTACGTTGAATTAACGACGGAAAAGTCCGTCGTAACTAGTGACGGACACAACTCCGTCGCTAAATTATTTGGGTAATTCCGTCGTAGATCCGTCGCAAATAACGACGGACTATTTCCGTCGCTATATAATTCCGTCGTAATTGAGTCTCTGATCCGTCGCAACATCTGTTCGCTATTCCGTCGTAAATCCGTCGTAATCTGCGACGGATTTTTTCCGTCGCTAACAGGGTCCGTCGTAGATCCGTCGCTGTACACCACGACCAATTAGATTACATTCGTCTCGGAACCGTCGCGATTCCGACTTAATTCCGTCTCTATTCCGTCGCTATAATTAAAATATTTGAACGACTGTTTGATTATGTTTTACCCGTGTTTTTACCCATTCAATACATCCACAATCATCACAAATTCATCCACAATCATCCACAATCATCACAAATCCAAATCCAAATCCAACAACATCCACAATCATCACAAATCCATCCACAATCCATCCAAATCACAATCCAAATCATCACAAATCCACAATCCAAATCATCACAAATCCACAATCCAAATCACAAATCCACAATCCATCCACAATTATTCAATACATCCACAATCGATAATTCACAACAACTATTCGACACGGAGTTATAAATCCAAATCTAAATCCAATTCAACAATTCAAATCCAACAACAACAATTCAAAATATCCATAAATGAAGTAAAAGCGTATAGATAGGAATCAATATGGTGGAGGGGTGGTGAGGTCGATCTGCTACTCGAGCCCGATAGGAATCATTGGAATGCCTCTGTTGAGCTTCCATCCGAGCTTGAAGACGTTGAAGCATCGGTGCATGCTCACTCTGTTGTGCTTGAATCCTCGCCTCGATCGCTCACGCTCTCCTTCTCCACCCGCGGTTGCTCGACCATCCGCTCTCTCTAACTTCATCGCTCCTCCATCTCCGTCAATGCGCTCGATATCCGGGAGACTCCATACGAGAAGTCATTGCAGAGCCGGAACTAGAGTCGCTCTCCATGAATGTCGTGAGAGAACCGACCAAACAATCTCTTTTCTTCGATGCGGCGCCTCAGGGATACCCTTGAGGATCTGAGTCCTATCTACTTCTGGGCTCTCATCTGCGCTGGCTTGAGTCAAAATCTGAACTTGGTCCTCCACCTGCTCCTGTATTTGCAGTAAAATCGTTTAACTTTCCAAATAGAAGTTATTTTTACATCATTACCATATTTAATATTTAATCTACTTACCGCGATGCTACGAGCCTTCCCATCTGTATAACTTCCATCGGGAGCGACATGATATTTCTGAAAAACATCCCACTGGACCTCAGAAATATCGACTCCACGTTCTCTGGCCTATTCATTCATTCAAACATTATTAATGCACACGTAGGTAAATGATAATAAGTATTTGTGTGCATATAATAGAGGGTACAGTTGCTACTTAAAAATAAGAAAATTAAACAAGCTTCATTAATGATGTTTTAATCCAATTAGTTTGTGGCGTCTAATAACTTAGCAATTAACAGATTATGATATATGTGAGGCGGAAAGCAGAACAACATTAAAACCTAAATTGAATTCCGAAAAACTAAATACTTACAATGCTGGTAGCATAATCTAAAGCACATCTGGAGCCACCCCTGTGCTTAACGATCCCCGTCCCCTCACCATCTGGCTCTGTCATCCTACTCCTCCTAGCTTTTTCTGCCTTAGTCTGCACCTCAAGCTGATTCCAATAATCCTGCCACGCAGGCCAATCCGATCTGGGAATGAATTGAGGTGGCGCGTCGTCAGCTCTGTGCCTCTTGATCTTATGAATAAGATCCTTATATCTCACTGCCGCCTTTTGGCACCATGCACGGTAGACTACTTGATGAACAAAGCGGCGCATCCGCAGAAATAATTCTGAAAGCATAAATTTGAAAATGATACATTTGAAATGCACATTCATATATATTTTGAATTACAAAACATCACATATATCGATAACCAATACATGAAAGACAAGTTGCACTAAAAATTTCATTTAATGAACTTGACTTAGAAAGCACCTCACTTCATGGCTAAACCCCAAGATCCTCTTTACCTCCATGTTAAAAGCTTTTCAATTTTACAAGTCCTCTAAAGGTAAAATACATATCCATATATCTTATATAGTATTGTGTCACAATTGTTTCCTTAGGGATCACATTTGATAAATATTATTTGAACCTTAAACATCATTTTCAACAAAAGGATATAAATATTATCAAATTAACTATCACTTAGTCGAAATAAACCAATATACTTGAATGTAAATCAATAATACGAAAGTCTTGAAAATACACCCGCCTCGATCCTCGGGGACCAATTTCAATGAAACCCGATGGTTCATGACCTTCTTGAACGACTCGGTGATCACATGTGCAACATCATGCGATGGACATAAAATCCTACAATTGAGTTAAAAATAATATACATTATATTCAAATAAGTACAATTGAGTTAAAAATAATCTAATTAACTATAGGTACCCATTCACAATAGTCAAGGTCTTCTTCCCCATCGTCTGGTCTGCAGACCCACTGCTCGACCCCTCTCCTCCACCGATAGTAAGTCCTCCTACCGAGGCGCCAACTCCTTCATCGAGGAGGTAGATGCGAGAAATATTCCTCGATCACTAGGCTGGACTCCTCTACCTCGTCCTCGACTTGCCATCCGAAAATAGATTTGATGCGTTACTTTAATAATTTTTATTCTTCAAAGTTATCAATTGTGTGAATTTGGTTTCATTAGCTATTTGTTTAAACATTGTCATTGGAAAAGTTACATCTACAATATCTTTCAAGAATATTTATTTATAACTAACACTAATTCGATGCTTATCTCGAGCTATATATCTTTGATGTTCTAGTAGACTTTGTAAATGCTTTTATATAATTTCATTTGGATTTAGGTAAGTCTTTTATGAGGTGCTAGGGTTTAAAGGCTAATTAAGAGTCTAAAACCGTCCGCTTGGGAGGAGGTTGGCATGGTGGCTAGGGTTTTGTGGTGGGCGGCTTAGGCGGCGGAGGTGTGGCGAGGTTGGTGGGCGAGTTGGATTTCACGGTTTGGTTATTGGGTTTTGGATGTTTGATCTGACGTGGTTGTATATATAAAGATTTTACTTACTTAGGTTTTACAGGCATTTTCACATCCGACATGTGATCGTGTGAGGCCTTCTTTGGAGGTTATGGCGTATATCTTGTTTATGTGTTTTGCTACAAATTAGTTCGTTGATGCTACTTGCTTCTTTACAATAAACACTTAAATATAGAGATTAGCGATTATGTTGTGATGTGGAGGAAGCTATTGCTTATCTAACTAATTAATTAAATGAATTTCTAAATATGTTTATACACAAAATAAGAAGAAGAAAAGTGTATGTTAATCGAGTTTATTTTTTGAAAGATGAAAGTTCGGTAATGTCGAATTACTTGCAAGCGACATAATTCGACCTATTCATCTCCATCATAATCATCATCATTCAATGTATTATCATTTTCGATTCGATAATTCATATGAATCGATTCGACAATTCATCATCTTCGACTGATTCGTCATCTGCTTCTTCTATGTCCATCAAAGTGCCGTCAGGATGAACTCGTGTCATGTCATCATCAACCACTACACTTGTAATTAAAGGCATTTCATCTTCTTGAAATGGCGGAGGTACTATCGAACTAGATGATTCATCCGAGACTTCACATTAGCTCTCGCTTTAATTTTGCATACATCCCACCAATCCTTTGTAGATTGTTTTAAACTCGGATAAGGACAATAGTATACTTGAACGGCTTGTGTGGCAAGGACAAACGGTTCATACTTATTATACCTTCGTCTATAATTCACAGAAACCAATTTGTATTCAGGATGCACCGATGTCCCCAATCGTGATGGATCAAACCACTCGCGATCTAAACATTGTTACGGTCTTCATAGGTAGCCCATGGTATTCCAACTCACAAACCTCCAGTAATCGCCCATAAAAATCGAGTTCATTCTTGTCTGCACCATAAATTTCACCTTTAATGCACACACCACTGTTCATGGTGGCTCTTTGTGTCCCATGCTCTAACGTGTGAAATTTATACCCATTTATGTAGTACCCTGGATACGTCTTAATCACTGGAGAAGGCCCTTTTGCTAAATCCAATATGAATGGATTGACGACATTGTTGGTATGGTCTTTGACCTAAATCCAACAAATCAATTAACATCTATCAATCTGACTGATTAAATATTACAAAAGGAGGTTCTGGTTAATGAGATTATATACTCACATATGTATCAAACCAATGTGAGAAGTTTCTGTCGATTTCCTTTTGAATCTCAGAGGAGGAGATGCGTGGATGTAATCTTTTCAAGAAATCGATAAACAAACTTCAAAAACAAATAGTTACAATTAGTATTTAAATAGTTATACTAATTGAAAGTTATACAACGTGAAATTATAAATACTTACTTTAAATAGTTCCCCGAAACTTCAACGCAATTCAATAGCACATATAATCGAGCAGCATCATACTCACTCGAATCTAGATATCTCTTGACATTTTTCCAAAAGGCGCCCACCTTGAATATTGAAAGCATATCCGGAAGTCTTCATGCCTAATATCTCCCCAACATTATAATTGCGAGGCACATTCTTATGTTTCGTTCTTACGTGACCTCAAAATAATAAGAATGAATGTTGATGCTTCTTCTACTAAGCACGCATTGCAAATAGAACCTCCACTCGAGCTTTATTTCTCACGTTGTTTTCAACTTACGTAGTATCTATCAATGTATATAAAAAGATTAATAGTTATATGTGTATATTTATACATATGGACAACAATTGTTAAAGTGAGCGTTTACCTTTCGAATGGATACATCCATCGGTATTGAACGGTCCGCAATACGAGCTTCATCTCGCTAGATGGATGGTAGATGTTCCATTGAATCAAGAAACTAGGAGGAATATCGCTCGAGCTTGCATAAAATGATGGAATATTTTCTTGAAGTTTGCACATGTCCTCAAGTTTGATGTTTGAGAGGTCAAATCTTTGAAAAATAAACTTAATTCGTTCTCGCTTTCCAAACATTAGGTGGGAGAAGTTCTCGAAATGCGATCGGAGTATCTGTTGCATAAAAATATGGCGATCGTGACTCTTCATCCCAAACATCTTCAATTTGGTCATGTCTACACATACGCCCATATTTGAAACATACCCGTCTCGAAATCTAAGACCTTTCACCCATTCGCACAAGACTTTTTTTTCATGTTTGTCAAGTGTGTAAGAAGCTTTTGGATACTTGCCTGTCGACTCATTCATCTTCAACTCTGGTCTATTGCAGTACAAATTAAGTTCTTCTCTTGATTTGCTCGTATCTTTCGTCTTACCGGAATATTCATCACGTTGTTGAACACATTATCAAATACATTCTTCTCTATGTGCATGACATCCAAATTATGTCGAATCAAAAGAGAACTCGAAGACGGTAAATCCCGAATATACTCCGCCTCCAACCACTACCAAAATATTTGGAAACACTACTATTTATTGCATCACTACCCATTTCAGTCACCTTCACTAGTCCCATTCCTTCAATCCTAGATAATAGTTCTTCTCCCGATAGCGCTTCAGGTGGACTACTAGTAATCACCGTATTCTTTCTGAATCCTCTTCTATCCCTTCTGAATTGGTGATCGGGATTTAAAAACTTTCGATGATTATCAAACCATGACTGTTTACCACTTTTTGGTAAAGTAAACGCTTCAGTATCCTCCATGCAATGTGGACAAGCTAACCTTCCAGCTGTACTCCATCCAGACAACATAGAGTACGCGGAAAGTCACTAATTGTCCAAAGCAATGCAAAGACGATCCGAAAATTTTGTTTCAATGAGACATCATAGGTAAGGACACCTGCTTCCCACAAATCTACTAACTCTGAAATTAATGGTTGCAAGAACACATCAATCTTTTCTTTTGGATTACGTGGCCCTGGCACTAGAATTGTGAGAAACATATATTGTTCCTTCATACACATCCATGGAGGAAGATTATAAGGAGTAACTATAACAGGCCATGAAGAATATTGTTGTCCTGATTGACCAAAAGGTTGGAAACCATCAGTCGAAAGACCCAATCTAACATTACGAATCTCAGATTCAAACAAAGGAAACTTCATGTTCAAATGCTTCCATGCAGGTGTGTCTGCCGGATGGCGCATGACCCCATCATCAGTCGACGATGCATGCCAACGCATATTCTCCGCTGTAGCCTCAGATGCATACAACCTCTGTAGTCGAGGAGTAAGAGGAAAATAATACATCTTCTTACATGGAATTTGTGATTTCTTTCGAGTTTCAGATGCTCGATTATTGCTCTTGAAACGTGGATGCTCACAAACTTTACATCTCGTCAATTCCGAATCTTGTCGCCAGTAAATCATGCAATTATGTGGACAACAATCTATCTTGTGCACAGGCAATCCCATGCCACGCAACAATTTCTTCGTGCTGTAGAAGTCATCAGGTACAAGATTACCATCTGGATTTGTCTCTTTCATGAGTTCTGTTATTTGATCAAAACCTTTCTCAGATATATTATTCTCGACTTTCCAACTCGTAAGTCGAGCCACAGCAGACAATTGTGAATGGTTTGAGCAACTCGCCACAACGGTTTATCGCGCGTCAACATGTCGTAAAATTTTCGTGCCTCAACATTTGGTTCCTCTTCGTGCTCGGCAAAGTTAAGCGAGGACCGGCGGCAGATCCATTACCATCGTCGACACGCATTTGATTGAGGTTCGGGTGATACCGCATTGTCGGATCTATACTCACATTTGTCTCCCCTTGAAAGATCCAAGTGTTATAATTTGGAACAAATCCAAATTTTGAAACGTGATATCGCACGGTATCTTGTACTTGATAGGGTATATTATTGCACTTCTTACAAGGACACTTGATCTTTTCCCCATCCATGAATGATAGTTGATTACTAGCAAACTCAATGAAGTTTTCAAGTCCGCGAAGAAAATCATGATTTAATCCACCACGAGTACTGCGACGCTTATACATCCATTCACGATTCTGACTCATCACGAGGAAGTGGAAATGAGATTTCAGGAAGTGAGAGGCAAATGTTCCTGTCATGGGGAAATGGGATTCTGGAAGTGAGAAGCAAATCTTGGGAGATGAATGTTCGCAAATGTTGGGAGATGAAGTGAGAGGCAAATATTCGAGTACCAACTACTAAGCCCGACTTTAATTTGGTTAATGATTTGGAAGTACATTTGGTTAATGATTTGGAAGTACATTTGTAAGAGGGAGATAATTTAGGTGAAAGAGAGATACCGCATAACTCTATTTATTGGTAAATAGAGGTATACGGCATAATTTTCTAATGTTTGGTTATGTTAGGATAATATTTAGATGCAAAAGACAGTATACTCATATTCAGATCCAAGTCTATTTCTACGTTTCATAACAAAAGGTTCTCACGTTATAGAAATAGAAATGCACGAGACATATACTATATAAAAAGTAACACGGATGCATGTCAACATGAAACTAATTTGTAGAGGTATAAAATCGATGCATAAATATAAATCACCAAATAGAAAAAGTTCACACATGATTAGTCTTATTTCTCTTTGATAAAAGTGTAGCAATCACAAAAAATTCGTCTCCTAAACCCTTCACGTGTGGGACATGTGATGTAAATGATCACAACATTAATATATATAGCAATACATATAAATATTAATGGTGTGACCACTACATCACATGTGAAAGGTTAGGAGAGGAATTTTGTGATGCTACTCTTTATCAAAGAGAAATAAGACTAATCATGTGTGAACTTTTTCTTTTAATATGCCATGTTGTCGGATCTTTTATCTAGTTTCTATGTATTTATTAAATTTTGTGCCATTTTCTTTTGAAGGTTTTCCACTTGGAAAATATGCATGTATGTCTATACAAGTGTTACTTTTAGTTTTTTTCTCTATCCTTTTATGGGTAGCGCAAAATGAGAAGTTGTTGAGTTTAATTTGATGACTAGATTGTTATTGATCAAAATATTTTTCATCAAATAGGGGCCTATTTTGTTTCTAATTATACACACACACACACACACATATATATTTGACTTATTTTATCATAGTGTAGAGCACGGTTGCTCCTTCTAGGTGCATATTATTGCCGTACCAAAATTGATTGTATCACTTATTTTGTTTGGTATTCTAATTTGATGAGTATATGCGATCAATTATGCACGTTATATATATAAATTCAAAGAGAGGCGACCACTCCACTCGATCGTTTCAAATTGTGAGGTGAGTTTGAAGATGTTTATTTATATGCATTGAGAGAGAGAGAGGAGAGAATTTCACCACGTGACCTTCTAACAACCCGAACCTATGTGTATAGATTGGATCATATTTAATATATTAAATAATTGAAAGTTTGAAATTAGGTAACTATGCAATTAAGAGCACTTGACACATTGGTTTACACGTGTCTACTACTCATATTATTATTCATTCACGTTGTCCCGAGTAAGTGTTTTTTCTCTCAAAATTAGTACATATATTGAGAAATTGTAATTTTACTATTTTTTCCCTAAATTATTATGTGAAAATTTTTAAAATAAAGAATTTGCAATATATTACTATTCTTGTATCAATTGTGTAAATATGCACTTCCTCCTATTCAAATAATGATTGAAGAGGTCGATTTCTAAAATGTCATTAAATCTCGTAATCCCAACCATAACGTTTCCACCGATTGCTATATAACAGCAATTAAGGAAATTCTTAAATACTGTTTCTAAAATTATAATTTTAAGGTCTAAAAGATTAGATGGAATACTATTTTGTCCGAAATCATATTAATTTTAGTGTTGAACTAGACGGTGTATCTCGATCGGGTGGGCGGCAGCAAGATAAGCTCTTGTAGCTAAGGCGCGGGTGAATTTGGTCCCAACCAAGTAGCCACCATCACATAATATATATAAATTCAAAGCGGTCCTCGGATCTCAAAATCCATCAAATACGTACTATCTACACTAAGCAATACACTAAGCAATACAAGACTTGATAAGAACATAAAATAAATTTTCTCCTCCTATCATCCTATAAAATAAATAGAAGTACGAACATATACTAACAATACACACACAAACACAGTAAGCAATAAGCACTATCTACACTAAGCAACATAAAACAATTAAGTTTTTATTTTCAATTCCCATTTGCATCCAGATTTAGAAGTACAGAACATATACTAACTATCGTATAATCAAATATTCGATAAATAATATGAACATCCATTTGCATCCAATATACCAATACATACCAATACATACCAATATGAACATCCATTTGCATCAAATCATTTAATTATACATCCAATATACCAATATACCAATATATACAAATACATACATATATACTCATAATTCCATATATACAAATACATACATAAATACATACATATATACCAAATGTTATACAAATACATACATAAATACATACATATATACCAATATATAAATCAACAAATACATATATACAAATACATATATATATATACTCATACACGGATGAAGGCGGCGATATGGCGGCGGCGGCGGCAATACACGGGACAATTTGGCGGCGGCTGGGCGGGCTTAGGCGCGGGTTGGGGCTGGTTAGTCAAGGCGGGGACTTGACGGCGGCGAGGCATGGGGAGGGGCAAGGGATCATGGGATGGATGGGCGGGCGGTGGGGATGTAGGGTTAGTTTGGGAAGAACGCGAGATGAATGAAATTGGGAAGAACGCGTCTGTAATATTAGTTTTTAGCATCGGATAATTTACGTCGCTATAATTAAAACACTTTAGCGACGTACTAACGACGGAATAATGTTAGCGACGGACATTATCCGTCGTTAGAATATGTGAAAAAATTAAAATGGTAAATCCGTTAATATAACGACGGATTATGTCCGTCGTTAATACTTACCGACGGAATAACGACTCAATATTCCGTCGTAAAATTTATTTAGGATAAATAAAACTAAAAAAATAATATTAACGACGGAATAAATCCGTCGTAAAAATAATTAAAAAATAAATAAATAAAATCCGTTAATTTACGACGGATCAGCGACGGTTATTTAAAGTCTACAATAAAAATAAATAAAAAATCGTTAATTTAACGACGGAAAAATTCCGTCGTTAAATTCAACGACGGATCAACGACGTATTTTACGACGTTGTGTAATTTCGTCGTTAAATACGCCGCAAGTCCGTCGTTATTTTATTTCGTTTGAGTTCCGTCGCTAATCCGTCATTTGGATTACGACCCAAATTTTACCGTCTTTAATCCGTCATTTGTTCGCGTTTTTTGTAGTGTGTGGGGAAAACGTGTAACTCCAGGCAGGGCTGGGCAAAAGCTGTTCGTATATTATGATAGAATTTGACGTTGAAGAAGACTCGCCGTTTCCCTTCTTCCCCATGCAGTTCCAATTGACTCGATCAACTCAATCTAGATTCTAGACTCGGTCAAGCTCACTTTCCAAGACTCGCAACTTCCTAGAATGCCCGCCTCTTCCTAATCCTACCAAATAGATATTCATATTCCCAATCTCAATCTTCTCTCTCACACGCAGATCATCAATGGCGTCGCGGTCTCGGCTTCATTTCGTGCTAGTCCCATTGCTAGCACAAGGCCACATGATCCCCATGATCGACATGGCCAAGCTGCTGGCCGAGCACGGCGTCACAACCAGCCTAGTCACCACCCCGCACAACACCCCGCGCTTCGCCAAAACCATCCACCGCGCCCGCGCCGCCGGCCTCCACATCAACCTCATCGAAATCCCCTTCCCCTCGGAACAAGTCGGCCTGCCTCCAGGCTGCGAGAATCTCGACAGCGTCCCCTCCCGCGACCTCATCCGGCAATTCTACACCGCCCTCGACAAGCTCCAGGCCCCTCTGGAGCAATACCTAACGGATCACGATCTGCCGCCGAGCTGCATCATCTCCGACAAGTGCCTCTCCTGGACCTCCGCCACCGCCGAGAAGTTCCGCGTCCCGCGCGTCGTGTTCCACGGTATGTGCTGCTTCTCGCTGCTCACTTCGCACAATGTGAAGCTCCACAGGCCTCATCTCGCCGTCGATTCCGATTGGGAACCGTTTCTGATCCCAGGGCTGCCCGTCCGCGTGGAGATCCCGCGTGCGCAGCTGCCGGGTCGTTCGTGGCGCTGCCCGATCTGGACGACATCAGAGAGCAAATGCAGCAGGCGGAATCGAACTCATACGGCGTCGTCGTCAACACCTTCTCAGGTGGAAGCCGGCTGCGCCGAGGATTATCAAAGGCGATCAACAAGAAGGTCTGGTGCATCGGGCCGGTTTCTCATTGTAATCGGGAAGCCACTGATAAATTCGAGAGAGGGAACGCGGCGTCGATTGATGAAAGCAAGTGTTTGAAATGGCTGGATTCGATGAAGCCGAGATCGGTTGTTTACGCGTGCCTGGGCAGCCAGTGCCGGCTGGTGGCAGCTCAGCTTATCGAGCTAGGGCTCGGCCTTGAGGCGTCGAAGCAACCGTTTATTTGGGTGACAAGCAGATACGAAGAGCTGGAGAAATGGCTGGAGGAGGAGAGATTCGAGGAGCGGATACGGGGGCGGGGGCTGGTGATAAAGGGTTGGGCGCCGCAGCTGCTGATATTATCGCATCCGGCCGTCGGGGGGTTCCTGACGCACTGCGGGTGGAACTCGACGATCGAGGGGGTGTGCGCGGGGGTGCCGATGCTGACGTGGCCAATGTTTGCGGAGCAGTTTTTGAACGAGAAGCTGATCGTGGATGTGTTGGGGATCGGGGTGAGCGTCGGCGTCGAGTTCCCGGTGAGATGGGGAGAGGAGGAGAAGGTGGGAGTTGTTGTGAGGAAGGGGCAGGTGGAGGAGGCGGTGGTGATGTTGATGAATGGAGGAGGAGATCGCCGGAGGAGGGCTCGGGATTTAGCGGTGGTGGCGATGTGTAAGACAGAGATTGGTGGATCTGCTCATGTTAATATATCACTTCTCATTCAGGACATTCTCGACCAATCACTGTGATGCTATGTGTATGTAATGTATATCCAAATAATGTTGGGAAATGCAGATTTTTTTTACTGTTCTTACTCATATTCCACTCGCATGCGAATCAGGTATAAACTCTCTCCCATTACCAACACGTTTATTTAATGACATATGCACCATGCACACCCCAGATACTCTACATTAATTATGGGTTCCGATTTAATACTTTTGCTCCGTCTTTATCCTATAGCTGAAAACTCACTTTGCGCATCTAGGAGATCATGTAATTAATTAACCAGTTATGAATTTTAGAATTAAACAATTCGTCCACATGATACATGCATATATATGAATTTTGTCTTATCTTATTATAGAACATTCAGTTAACATGTTTTTGTGAAAACAAATTTTACTATTTTAATAATTCAAAAAATACAAATTATTATAATATAATGAAATCTAATTGGTATTCGTTACAGTTTGGTAAAAATGAATGTAGCAAATACACACTTTTGTAATTTGCTGCATCGATCACATACCTATTTTGTTTAAGGAAATTGTTTGACCAAAGGCATCTTCTATTTTTATATGTAGATTTGAAAGTGATTTAACCTAGGACCTAATTGATTATTAGGATTCATTATTTCATAAGTAGGATCTATAATTTTTGCAATTTCGTCTTAGATAATAATTTTAACTAGTGTTGAGTTTATTTTGGAATTAATTCTAAAATCTTAAGAACTATGAGTAAAGTAATAAAGTTTGTTTTAATCTATACATTCATTGTACATTAACTAGTAGAGAGTATTGCGTTGCATGAATAATCTCTAATTTAAAATGATTAATTTTTCACAAATATTTGAAGACAAAAAAGAAAGTCTAAAAAAGTTGATATTATTAATTGGCAGAAAATTAATATAATCTATGTGATAAATTTCATACTCATTGTATTCCCACTATTAAAATATATACTCTTTTAACCAAGTGTACAAAATTAACCTTTGATATACGACACTCACATATATTGTTATGTCTTTTTTCAATTTCCAATGATACACTTTTTGACCAATTTGAAATCTTTGGAATAATCTCATTAAAACTCATCTCTCTCTCCCTCTCTCTCTCTCTCTCTAAAACTCTTCTCTCTATATCCAGTGGCCAACCTCCCTCCATTCCTCTTTGTTTTGGTAGCCAATCTCTCTCCATCCCCCTCTGTCCGACAGCCAACCTCCCTTCCTCTCTATTCTAGCGACCAACCTCCGCCCCCATGTTCCGCGACCAACCTCCCTCTATCCCACTCCGTTCGGTAGCCAACCTCTCCTAGTGGCCAACCTCCCTCCTTCCCCCTTTGTTTGAACAGCCAACCATCCTCCCTCTCTCATCCGTGACCAACCTCCCCAACGGCCTACCTTCCTCCCTTTCCCTATGTTCCGATAGTCAACTCTCTCTCTCTCTCTCTCTCTCTCTCTCTCCCCTCGTCCGATGGCCAACCTCCCCAAAATTATTCTTTTGATGTAAATATGAAGTTTTATATTTTTTTTCCATTCAATTACTATAATAAATTAGTTTTCATATGAGATATTAGTCAAACACCTAATCAAATTCATTGTTCAATGACACAACTCACTTTCGCTATCACACTGTCCATTGTCATTGATTGATGGTTAATTTTATAAATTAAAGTAAAAGTGGGTAAGTTTGATAGTGATCTTAGTATGATGGTTAAATTGAATAGCTATCTTATATTTTGGACAATTTGCACCATTAACACTTAGTAATTCTTGATTACTATCTTCAACAAAATGTTAGCAAGCAGGTGTAAAGAGTAGACGAACCAAAATTTTATATACCCTAACTTGAACTAATGCATTTCAACCCTTTTCTCAAATGAAATCCATTGATGCAAATGATCAACATTAAAAAATATTTTATTTACCTTCAAGGATTTATTTTATTTTGTTTTCCAGAAAAGTAATATCCACGACCCTCATTTCATAGTATCCAATTTCAAGCGTAGTTACTATAGAAAATTAGTCAGTATTGGATATTTTGTTTGAGTGATTAAGCTTGATTGATAAAATAATTCTACTCTATTATATGTTTTGTTTGCATAATTAAGTTCATGATGAATAACTAGGTCCGTAATCAATAATTCATTTGGGTGATAATTTATCACCTCAAATTTGAGTTGAAGATTTAATCCTCTTTCACTCTGTAATACAAATTCCAAAAATGCCTTTACCAGAATTATTTTTTATCATATTTGTCTTGATCTTTTGTATTTTTGCTATATTACAAGGATAATTTCGGTATTATATTATACGTTGTCATAATTCTTCAATTTATCCTAGACCGTAATCAATCAATCCAAACATAAGACTAAAATAATTCAAATAATCTCATCTTATTCTATCTTATCAATTTTATATATCTCATCTATCAAAACAAAAGCCCCATAATGTGCAAAAAGAAAGGGCTCAAAATTGTGTGCTTGTGTTGACCTAGTGGTTGAGTGGTTAATGCTAGAGGGTAAAGGTCTTGGGTTCGAGTCCATCGTGACGTGACTTTTAAAATTTCTATATTTAATTGATCAAAAAAGAAAAAGAAAAAGAAAGGGCTCAAAACTTATATGAGCAAGAAAACAAAAAAACATAGACTCACAGTTGACGCCACTGACAAGTGAAACAGAGACATCCTCGGCTTCTGGCTCGTATGCCCTATCTCAAGCAAAATCAATCTAAAGTTATGATTATAGAGCATGTAGTCCATTTCTAGAAAGATGCACTTATCTTTACTATTAGTATAGTCACAGGGACAAACGTGTCTTGTTGGTTAAAATAGAATAATAATGATCTACCTAACGACAAATAGCAGAAGAAAAGCTTCAGCATACAAATTCCCAAAAGAAGGCCCTCAAGTCACAAAAAAAATAATTCATCCATTTATGGGAAAATTTACCTGGATCTTCCTGCTATATTTAGGTTGACTATTCATATTCTTGATCACCTTTAACAAGTTTGAAATTGGAATATTGGTTTTCTTGAGGTAAAATTGTTCAACTATTCTAACATTCGACCTAATGACTGATTCTCTCATTATCACTAAGACCCATATTATCATGTATCTTATATTATTTTTAAAATGAAATTTATTGTGAAAATAGGAAAATATGTGTATAAGCAAATAAAAACAATAATATTTAGAAGAAAAAAATGGAGGGAGAAAAAAGAAAGAACAATTACACGAGCAGATGATGCTATTATACGAGAAAGAAAATTATATATCATATCTTGTATACAATTTTAACCCTCAATAGTTGATGGCAGTGGTAATGATCATCTATTATTCCAACATCAGATACAATTAATCTAATAAATGACCTTGAAAAAACAATCCATACTTGACTTTTTCCCCTGCAAGTTAGAAAAGTTGCTCCCCATTGCACCACAAGTGGAGGAAAGCCCTCTCCCAAACAACATAATTAGCATAGTAGTCAATCTACTAATAGCACTTAATTGAATAGTATGCTAATTATGCAAAGACTCTACACAAGCACAAATTATTGAATAGTATATGCAATTTTCTTTGAAAGCATGGTTCTAATAACAACTCCATAACATAGTCAGGCTTCAGTTGCATGATTGTGGAATAGGAAGTTGGTGGAGTTGCCTTGACTGAAAATGAGCCATGAACTGCAAGTTCCAGTCCCAGATGAGCATTCCATGTAGTCTGCTCTGCTACTTCTTTGAACTCAGGCTCACTCATAGCTTATAGTAGCAAGCACGCTCAATAAATGAAGGCTGGAAACTGACAAGGGAAGAGCTTAATTGCATTGACTTTCATCAATAGTTGAACAGGAACCAAGATTTGAGATCTCACAATTCATGAGTCCATCATACATTTGTTAATTTCTTAAATTAACATGGAAGAAAAAGACAAAGAGATCATAATTAACTACTATATTTACAAGGGTCTGCTGGTTGTATTCAAGAATCTTGCTTTCACTATATGTGAATAATCAAATATACAATTATATATATTCAATGAGGCCACCAATATCTTGATCAGTAATCACAAAGTAAAAGAAATTTTGAAATAGATCATAGATCGACGTGTGCAAATCTTTGGTTCTACATGGTCCAATTTTTGAGGAGTATTTTTCTTATGAGACCATCCCAAAGACATGACTGACAATAGAGGTTCAACCTGCAACGGCAAACATGAATTGATTCATACCGCAATCAAAAACAAGAGTGATGAAACATTTCCGTTCTCATGTTTCAAACATAAAATACAAAACAAAGTCTTATGTGAGGACGGACGTCTTTACATGAAGACTCACGATAACCACACTCTAATTGGGACTGAGGGTGTGAACGTCCTCACAAGAGATCACATCAAAATACAATTGTGAAAATACAATTAAGCAGGGCTGTTGCCTTTCCACAACCGATCAATTTCTTGAATGAGCGAGTGAGATTCACATCGACGATCCTCCTACTCTCGATCTCTCGCCATTTCTTTAACCTCTCGCGCCTGTCTCCTTCTCTCCAATCCTCCTCTCCCGTATCCATTACCCTCTCAATACCACCCTTCACTCCCCCTCTCGTCACCCAGTTCTCGGCCTTCACTTCCTCCCCAAAATGCACCACCCCCCGGGCTCCGACTCCCACACCGGTTCCCAATACCTCAACCACCAATTTCTCATTTAGAAACTGCTCCGCAAACAGAGGCCACGTGATCATCGGCAGGCCGGCTGAAACAGCTTCCAGAGTCGAGTTCCACCCGCAGTGTGTCAGGAACCCTCCCACGGAAGGGTGTGACAGTATCAACACCTGAGGCGCCCAGCTGAAAACTTTGTGAAAACTAATTCCAGAAGAAAGTGAAAAGAATATTTGAAGAGAATTTTATTTCATAATCCTTCAAGTCATAGATCAAAATCACAAAATACAATAAAGGAATACAAGGTACATTTATAATCGAAAGCATGAGCTAAGAGGCGGGTATAACCGTAAGCTCAACAAAATCTAATCAAACAGATTCATAACAAACAACAGACTCCACGTGGCACATAGGGCCAAGACCCCACGTTATTGATGTGTGCATGCCAGCGGCATGACACCAACGAAGTCCTTCTTCATCTCGAACCTCGCGGTCCTTCTTGACAATCCAACGAAGTCCTAGTTCGAACCTCGCACCTCATTTCGTCACCTCGTATCTTGTTTCGGAACCTCGCACCTCAGCTCGTCACCTCGCATCTTCAGCTCGGAACCTCGCACATCAGCTCGGCACCTCGCACCTCAGCTCGTCACCTCGCATCTTCAGCTCGGAACCTCGCACATCAGCTCGGCACCTCGCACATCAGCTCGGCACCTCGCAACTTCAGTTCGGCACCTCGCACATCAGCTCGGCACCTCAGTGCCGAGGTCCTCCTTCAGCTCGCTAGTACCAGCAGAATCTTGCTGCTCTCTACACCCCCCGGCAAGCTGGGCATGGTGAATATCCACCAGCCCAAGCTTGAATAAAAGGAAACGAAACCGAGGACCAGGAAGACTCTTGGTGAACATATCACCATTTGCAAAGCAGTGGACACATGAATGGGAAGAACAAAACCGGACTTGTAGTTGTCACGAACAAGGTGACGATCGATGTCAAGTGTTTGGTGCGTTCATGGAAGACTTGGTTCTTCGTGATATGAATAGCGACTGGTTATCACAATATAAAGGAATAGGCGGTGGAATCGAGATGGAGAAACCGAGACAAAGATATGAAAGCCAGCGTAATTCACGACGGTGGTACTCAAAGCCCGATACTAAACGGCAGACGAGGCAGAACCGTGGTTTGCTTCTTGCAACGCCACGAGATTAAACAATCACCAAGAAACAAGCAATAACCGATTAAAGACTTGAGAGTCGTGGCAAGAAGCCCAATCGTCATAATAACCCTCGAGGCAAAGGAGCTTGAAGGCGGAAAGAATAAACGAGGAAGGACAACCCTTTAGGTACTTGAGAACATGAATAGCGCATCCCGTGATGTTGACAAGGGATAACAACGTCTTGGCTCATTGGCGAGCCACAAAGCGATGTCGGCGAGTAAGATTCAAGTAAAGGAGCTTTCCACAAGGCGTCGATATGGTTCGGGATCATCGGAGAGAAGAGGAAGAGCTAGATAAAGAGAGCCCGCAGGAATGGAGTGGAAGTAGCTCGACATCCAATTAAACCGGTAGAAACCAAATCGAGTATACTTCCTTTGATTCAAAGATGTGCGGACAAACCACGGCAACCTCCATCCCAAAAAATATTTGGCCAACCCGGATCTTTGATAGAGAAAGCGATTATGCGGTAGTTCTTCACATCATCCATAAGACTCGCACAAGCTCTCGTAATCGAATATCATCTCGTAAACAAGTAGACAAGTAAGAGTGATCCCAAGCACCTTAGTAAACAAACGGTGATCATGCGGAGATTGAGTGAACCCAAATGAAGCAATTTGGAACAAAACTCTGCATTCCATTCACGAGAAGCCTGTTTTAACCCATAGAGACTCTTGGACAGCTTACACACTTGTCCTTTCCTTGCTTTGTTATAACACGGAGGAGAGTCATGTAGATTTCCTCATGCGAAAACCATGCAAATGCATTATTCACATCAACCTGATATACAGGCCAACTGTGAATCGTAGCTATAGCAATAATGAATCTAACCGTAACAAGCTTGGCTACGGGAGAGAAGACCTCAGTATAGTCAATGCCAAATTCTTGATTGTACCCTTTGGCCACAACCCTTGCTTTGTATCTGTCAATCGAACCATCAGCATTAAGTTTGACTTTTTTTTTTTTTGGTCAATTTAATACAGAAATTTTAAAGGCTGCGTCACGGTGGACTCGAACCCGAGACCTTTGGCCTCGGGCATTAACCACTCTACCACTAGGCCAACACACACACACCTTTCTTTTTTTTTGTCAATTAATACAGAAATTTTAAAGGTTACGTCACGGTAGACTCGAACTCGAGACCTTTAGCCTCGGGCATTATTAAGTTTGACTTTGTAAACCCACTTGCACCCAATTGGCCGTTTACCTGAAGGAAGGTCCATAACAATCCAAGTGTTATTCGATTCTAAAGCCTCAATTTCTTTACCCATTGCATCAACCCATTCCTTTTTCTGGCTAGCAATCTTGTAAGAAGAGGCTCTTGAATATTGTTAACTTTAATCGAAAAGTGAGTAATGTGAGGTAAGGCATGGTGACGAGAGAAAGGAAAAGTGGGGGTGTCGACCCAAATGATGGGTTGTGTAATAGTGTCGAAAAATTAATTTCATGAACATAATCATCTAACCACTTTGGAGGTTTGGTGCATCTTTTTGCTCTCGCAAGGTGTCGGCATAGGAGTGTCAATATCGGAAGGAGATATAGGACTTGAGTCGATATTCCCAAGACACCATCATCAATGTTATCAACATTATCATCATGCGTAGCATCGAGGCTGCGTAGGAAAGTCTTACGCAAGAGGACATCTGGGCAAAATTTCCAGCGATGCGGATCTTTGATTGAAAAGGATATGTATGTGGGATAAACTTCACATCACGACCAACAAATACCGCGAATTATCCATATCAAACAATAAGAAGCCTTTGTGAAACGCAGGATACCCCAAAAATGCATTTCAAGCATCTACTATCAAATTTGTCTCTATTAGGTGAGGTGTTGACAGCATATGCCAAGCAACCAAATGGATGTCTTGTGTCCAATTTCGGTTCTTCCCATACAACAAAGAAAAGGGCACTTCCACTCTAGAACATGACTTGGCAATCGGTTCAATGACGAGTTGCCATTAACAAAGCATAACACCGAATTTTGAAGTCCATCGTCAAACATAATAGCTCGAGCTATTTGCAAAAGACTCCTATGTCTTCGTTCAACAATTCCATTTTGTTGTGGTGAGTATCGCAAGATTTTGATGTATAATCCCACAACTAGATAGTAGATCTTCCACCTTCGATTTACAAACTCGGATCCATTATGCGTCCACATATTTGACATTCTTCTCAAAGTGAGTCTTAGTCATATTGATAAATTGACGATGATGTGAGCATACTTGATCTTTAGCATTTATCAAATATGTCCGGTCACTCTACGTAGTCTTCACCAAAGTGACCATGAACTTGGCATTATCAATATTTTCAACATTATGCAGACCCCAAACATCAATGTGTACAAGCTCAAATAAAGATGATGTTAGTCTATTTAACACGAAATGGCAATCGAGTTTGTTTGGATCGAATGCATACCTCACACTCCTTTATGATTTTTTGCGTCTGCGGTAGTAATGATCTCTCGATAGGCGGGATATGCTCCATAGATTGCATAGAAGGATGTCCAAGGCGTGTGCCACTCTCTTGCCTTTGATTGATTGCGATACATTGTTACAAACATTCCCTTCTTCATAACATATAAATTTCCCATTCCTTCTCCTATTCCCATCACGCGATCTGAATCCATCCTTTGAATCACACAATGCGTGCCAAGGAATGTACATCGAGCTGAGTTTTCCTTTATTAGTTGAGCGACAGATATTAAGTTATGTGTAAATGTTGGAGCTAGTAGAACGTTCTTCAGAGTAATCTCAGCGTTGATTTCCACTTCCCCTTTATGCAATACCTTCTTCACACTGCCGTCAGGAAGATGAATGTCTTGCGGCTCATCAAGCTTCATCCATACCTTCATCATTTCAGGATTGCAGCATATGTGTGTGCTAGCTCCTGAATCTACAATCCAATGATTCATCTCTTCTCCATCGAGAACTCCGAAAGCATAGTGACCATCAAACTCTATGCAGCAATCTGATTTATCTTGTATCATGTTGGCTTTGTAATTCTGTTTTACAGATTCATCTTGCTTTTCACTCATCATCTTTCCCATATACTTTGCCAACTCCTCCTGTACCATTTTTCCAATATTTGAAGTAGAGTCATGCATCTCTCCACTATTTATATTCTTCTCCTTGCTGGCCGTATGAAAACCCTCAGCAAAATTAGCACGCAACTTTGCCTTCGCTTTTCGGTTTCTTAAACCATTACGGGAATCCATGTAGTTTGAAGCACTCTCTTTCTTCATGACCGCTTTACCACAATGATTACGATACATATTCATTCTCTCTTCTCTGCTCTCCTTCCTTTGAATTGATACATTCTTCCCTCCTTTATCACTTTGATATGTCACATTCATTGCCATAGAATTATTCATCCGGTGTGACTATCATTAGAAATCTTTGATCTTCAATTTGCAAAATCATTGAATAAGCCTTGTCGACATTAGGGAGAGGATCCGAAATAGTGTCGATTTACGGTATTCTCATACCCATCATTCAACCCATTAAGCTGCATTAACCTTTGGCCTTCTTCCTTTCTATCATTACGAATCTCGCATTGCATCGCACATGGTGGAGGCAATATCATGTCTAGCTCACTCACATACTAGTTAGTTTATTAAAATAAACTAACACACTTTGATTTCCTTGGCTAAAAGCACTTATTTCTCGCTGTAGTCGGCTATCTTTGGCCCATTACTCTTCCCAAATCTGTGAGTTAATGCATCCCACAGGTCCTTAGTATTATCAATATGGATAAAAGCATCTACGATTTCCTTAGATATAGAGTTTATAATCCATGATGATATCATGTAGTCAGCTCTAATCCATGATTTGTAGTGTGGAGAATTCTGCATTGGCTTAGGTAAACTTCCATCCAGAAATTCTAGTTTACTCTTCGCTCCTAATGCACGTTTCATATTTCTACTCCAATTCAGAAAGTTATTTCCATTTAGTTGAAAGGAAACTAACTGCATACCAGGATGATCTCCATTATGCAGTTGTAGTATTTCCCCAATTTGATTACTGTTCGTTCCACTTCCACTTGATTCTTCTCCTCCGTTTCTGTGACTGTGAGTGTAATCTCCTTCTTCCTCTTCTTCTTCTTTTCTCTTCCTCCATTTCGACTTCTTCTTGACCAAAGTATTCCATCCTACTCTTGATCTTTCACCATTTTATCTATCGATGTTAAATGGTTTCAATCCTCAGTCGCTCGATACCATGAAAACTTTGTGAAAACTAATTCGGAAGAAAGTGAAAAGAATATTTGAAGAGAATTTTATTTCATAATCCTTCAAGTCATAGATCAAAATCACAAAATACAATAAAGGAATACAAGGTACATTTATAATCGAAAGCATGAGCTAAGAGACGGGTATAACCGTAAGCTCAACAAAATCTAATCAAGCAGTTCGCAGCAACAACAGACTCACGTGGCACATAGGGCCAAGACCCCCGTTATTGATGTGTGCATGCAGCGGCATGACACCAACGAAGTCCTTCTTCATCTCGGAACCTCGCGGTCCTTCTTGACAATCCAACGAAGTCCTAGTTCGAACCTCGCACCTCGGCTCGTCACCTCGTATCTTATTTCAGAACCTCGCACCTCACTCGTCACCTCGCATCTTATTTCGGAACCTCGCACATCGGCTCGCACCTCGCACCTCAGCTCGTCACCTCGCATCTTCACTCGGAACCTCGCACATCAGCTCGGCACCTCGCACATCAGCTCGGCACCTCGCAACTTCAGTTCGGCACCTCGACATCAGCTCGGCACCTCGGTGCGAGTCCTCCTTCACTCGCTAGTACCGGCAGAATCTTCCGCTCTCTACACCAGACCCGAATCACGAGACCTCTTTCTCGTTCTCTCCTCAAACCCTCCTCCAAAATCCACTTGTCTATCTCTGCCGTCACGGATCCTGCTTTCACCACTAAAATGAAGGAATGGTTCGATGATTCGAGGCTAATGCCACTCAACGATTGGTGGTCGATTGAGGCGGCTAAGGCTTCCGAGACAGCGTAGATTACGGAATCTGGATTCCTGCCATCCAGCCACCTCAGGCATTTCTCTCGCTCTGCTCTGCCTGAATCCGAAGCTGAATTATTATTGCTGCCGATAAGAGACAATGGCCCGATGCTCCAAACCTTACCTCCTTTCACCTTCTGAAACTCATCCACGTATGCCTTTTCCAATTCCTGGAAGGTGTTGGCGACCACCCATCGCCATCAACTCTGATTCCCTCGCTTGATGCCGGAAATCAGTCACGTCTATGGAGCCTGGATTGAAAGATGCCGGTAACTGGAGCCTAGTGAATTCGACTCGATCCGGCAAGCCAGGCACGACGAACGCCTGCGTTGGAGGGACGCTCTCGTGAATCTTGGAAGCGTGCAGCTGGTGGGTCACCAGTTGCGTGAAACAGCTCATTCCGTCGAAAACGATGCGAGGGATCTGGAATTTGGTGCTTGTCTCGCGGTCGAGCGATGTGTTGTCGGATATGATGCGATTAGGGCTAGGTTTGATCTCTGCCGACTTCCGCTCGCCGGTTCTTTGCCATAACGATGGCGACGAAGAAGTTTCTGATGAATTTGTAGGACGGCACGTAGTCTACGCTCCCGCAGCCCGCGGCGGGCCGCCTCCTCGGCCGGAAGTCGACTGGACGAGGCGGATGGATAGGCCGGCACGGTGGACAGATGAGCCGAAACGAGTGGCGTTGAGGGGTGTGACTATGATTGAAACGGTGACGCCGCGGTGCGCGAGAAATTTGGCCATGTCTATCATGGGGATTATGTGGCCAGGGGACATTAGCGGTATCAGAGTGAAGTGCAGATGCTCCATTGAGATGAGTTTTCAGAGGCTTCTATCTGCAGCACGGACGATTTTATGCTTTTCCGCGGAAGGTGTGTTAGGATCTCGAGTACCTAAAAGTGTATATATATATATATATATATATATATAGGGGTTGGATCGATGGGAACTCATCTTTTGAGAACTTGAGAACCATGTATAAGGCGTTGAAGATGATGCAAAACAAGTATAAAGTTGTGCATAACGAAAACTTTCTAAAATTGTTGCACAACAAATTAATTTTTAGAAAGTTTTTGTTATGCACAACTTTATCCGCTTTTATCATCATCTTCAATATCTTATCATGGTTAGAGTTAACAAAAGATGTGATTCTCGTTGATCACTTCCTATATATATATATATATAGGAGTGAATCAAATGAGAACTCCAATTTTTTGAGAACTAAGAACTAATGTGGTCCATTCATTTTATAATCTAATGGTCAAGATTAATTATAAATAGTTAATTATCCTCATAATTTAATGATAACCGTTTGGCCCTAAAATCAAGGATTTGTATATTGATTTTCGTAATTATTCTCGTATGCATAATTACTACTATTATATGCATAACACCATGAATTACATGAACATAACAATGAATTGGAATGAATAGCATGCACAAGAATCAAGAACTATGATTATATGCATAACAACATGAATTATATGAACAACGAAAAATAGAATGTGGAATATCCAAATAACGAAAATTTAGGGATTTGACTATTTTTATCATTAAATAATTATGTGTCGTCCGATCTTACTTAATCTAACGGTAGTTATTGGTTCTTAGTTCTTATCTAAGAGGTGGTTCTCTCTATAACCAACATATATATATATATATATATATATATATATATAGGGGTTGGATCGGTGAACTCATCTTTTGAGAACTTGAGAATCATGCATAAGGCGTTGAAGATGGTGCAAAGCAAGATAAAGTTGTGCAACGAAAACATTCTAAAATTGTTGCACAACAAAATAATTTTAGAAAGTTTTAGTTATGCACAACTTTATACCGCTCTATCATCATCTTCAACGTCTTATCATCAGTTCAGATAGTTCGCAAAAAGATGTGGTTCATTGATCACTCACTATATATATATATATATATATATATATATATATATATATATATATATGTGCACTAACTTTTCTCACATGTATTGAATTTAGAATGCTGTCTTATTTTATTATGTTCTTCATATTGAGATTAATGGATTAGTCTATTTTGGAACAATGACAGTCAAATATGTAAATATACAGTTTAGTGTAGTTGTTGAGGTTGAAACGGATAAAGAGGAGATAAGTACTAGGTAATGATGTAAGGGCTTACGTGATCTTTCTGACTTGTGTCCACATTGCATTTGTCTTGTTTCTGACCGTCATGGCAAGAATCCCAGGTCGGAACTTCTCTCCAATTCACAGGAATTACTGATTCTTACTAAGCATTAATTCCTGAATCCGCATACAAAAAAATGGGACAGCATTTTACTATTTAAATAATTAAATGTGTAACCAACAAACTAATAAAACCAACAAATGCTAATTGCTGCAATAAACGGAATAGTGTTTGGGATCGATTGAGAATAATATTCCATAATTAATGTCATATTTTGTGTTTTATTTTTAATTTTCATGGTTTTTTTTTATCTTTTTCATTTAATTTCAGTTTTATATGTTGTAGTTTAATTTTGTAATTATTACCTAGTGTTTATTCCACTCAATTATGATATATAATTATTTTTATTATTTCATTTCATTTTATTAATTAATAATTTATTATTAGGGTTGATAAATATAAAGTTAGAATATTTGATTTTAAAAATTTTATTTTTGAAATAAAAGATATATATGATACATAATATATAATAAAATTTTCTTATAAAAATATTATTAAAATAATAGATATAATAGTGGAATATGATGACACACATAAAATTATGGGACATCAAATCTCATCCAATGATTGAATACTCATATTGAGTAATTGTTTTGCTCTTTCTTTCTTACACTTCCCAATACAAACAAGATAAAATAAAAGGTAAATATTAGTTTATATCCTAATAATTCACGATTTTTCTCTTAATGTCCCAACATAAGCATATTGTTATTTTGGCTTCTAACGTTTCAGAAAATTTCTTTTAATGTCCTATTGATCAATTTTCGATGTCCAAAAGATTATGTGACTCTCGAAATTTTATGTTGGACTCCAAGTCAATATAAAAATAAAATAAAAAACATAGAAAGACTCTCCAAAACGATACTGTTCCATTTCTTCCCTTATATTGATGTGTAAGGGTGTGCAACGATTGGTTTCGTTAAAAAGCAACCGAATCAATTGCGGTGATAACGAATTGATTTGAAATTTTGACCGAACAAAACCGGTCTTGTGCTTTCAATCGAACAAACCGAGCAAAATACAAGTAGTTCAAATCGTTGGTCGATCGAAATATATATAATATTAATCACGTAAATGTTTGGTGAGTTTTAACCGAACCGATGAATCCCACTTTGGCCAAACCGCCATGACCGAAATAGATTTAAGTTCTTGATTTTGCAATCGAATCGAGACCGAATCACACCTTAAATCGATCAAAACTCATCGGTTCGATTTGATTTTTCTGTTTCGGTTCGGTTGTACACACCTTTATTGATGTGGAAAAGAAATGGAACGACGTCGTTTTGGATGAGTTTCTTCACGTTTTTATTTAATTTTTATATTGACGTGGAGTCCAACATGGAATTTCGGGAGCCTCGTAAGCGTTAGTACGTTTGTCACATCCTGGGATGGGAAATAAGAAACGGGAAAAGAAAGGGGAGTAATTGGAAGCAAACAAAACATCAGGAACCATTTTATAGATAATATAATAAATTATCATCTAAGCCATAGAACATAATATAGGATAAGGATTATGTTCAAAGTACTAAAAGATTAAAGCTAGAGCTCATACATAAGAGTTCTACATTCAACAGATTAACGAAACATATTTTCAAAGTATTTACAGTGGAAAAACATAGTTGAGATACATATATGAAGATATGTATCTCAGGCATTTATTCTATTTAATAGACAAAAGGGTCTCCACTTAGCACTTCACCATTGCGTCATCAACTCAACCTGCATATTTAGAAATATATACAGGTTGAGTACAAAGGTACTCAGTGGACATATGCCTAAATATTATAAGTAGATAATAATTTTCATTATAAATTGTCATGCATCATAAACAGTAACATACCTGGTTTTATCACAAAAACATGTGCTTACTAAATGGTTTTATTCCATTTTTACAAGATAGTCTGCACAGTCATATTTTATGTAGTAATTCTCCATATTTGTATAGTGTGCCCTGAAAGGATGTCTCCTTTCACGGACGTCGATGACCGACCAAGAACATCGTTTGGCATACATTCACCCATGATCGGCTAAGAACCTTGTTTAGCTCATAGTCACCCATGTACACTAATCCTGACAATGAACATTGTAAAGCTCAGGATCCAAATTCGATTATCAATCAAGTTGACGAACCAACACAGATATGATTCATACACAAAACCAAACATTTTGTGCATTACAACAATCACAAAGTTCCATTTTATTTGAAAATTTAAAACAGTAGAGCTAAACAGCTCAAACATAGCATTTTTGAGTTTTTCGTAAGAAAGCCCACCTTGGATAAGCTTGTAGACACAAACTGATAATTCATTTCGGAAAGTACGCCTCAATGCTTGGTTCTACGCCTACAAGATAATCTAATCTTAATATCTTGTATTACTAACTTTAATTTAAAATAAAGTAAGCTCACTTTCTTAATTTCCTATGTTCGAGTTTTCAAAATTAAACTTAATTTTGAAAAATAAGTTTTCGATTAATGGCACCAACAATACCCTAGCTCGACTTTTCTTTAAAATATTACTTGATTTTTAAAATCAATTTATCAAGCAATTATTTGAAAAAATATATAAGTATTTTATATTATTCTTGATAAATTTTTCCATACTCAAGTACATTAAGTAATTTATAAAATACTTAATATATGATTATTAACAGTATTAATGTTAATAATTATTAATTTCCATTAATTAAATCCAATTAGAGAATTTAATTAAAATCCAAGTAATATTATTATAGACCAAAGTTCAGTTTAATTATTTAATTAAGCTTAATCTAATTTATTAATTTATAAAACCAACCTGTATTTCAATATTTAAATCTGTAGGTAGCCCAATCCTATTTGTCATTAAGGCCTAACCTCTATTTAAAGTAGAGCCCAACGTTTTATTAAAATTCGACGCAATGATTTAATTGGGAATGGGCGCCCAAAATTAAACCCACACAATTCATCTCTCTCTCTTCAATAACGCATCTATATCTCTTATCTCTAAAAACCGCCGTCCCTCTCTCCCCCTCTATTCATCGTCGCCGCCACTACCCCTTCAGGAACCGGCGAAGGCCGCCGCTAGTCAGCCACCCGTCTCACGCCGTCATCCTCTATTTTTGTCGCATCTCACTATCTAATTCGTCTCACAACAGCAACTCACGGAACCTTCACCTCCCTCTTCAATCGCCGCTGCCGTCGCTCTTCCAGACTCCGACGACGAGTGTCACGGCCATGAAGTCTGGCGTCATCAATTGGCGCCGTAGCCCGACTCGCACTCGACTACCTCTCAATCTCAAAACAACGGACATCACCCAAAATCCCCCAAATCTGAAATTTCCCTACCCCCATCTCGATTTCTCTCTGTTGGACGGTCCTCCGGTGAGGATTCCCCGTCGCCGCCGCTTCCAGTAGGATCAGAATATCAGCGGTTGTTGGCCGCCACCGTCGTGCCCCCCGTCGTGCCCCCGTCGTGCCCCCGTCGTGCGCCATCTCTCCTCCAGACGTCGTCCTCTCCGCCGCGTGTTATTGAATGCTCCGCCGCGGTATGCCGTCAGACGATCCACCCCGCTCCGGGTAACAGCATCGCTGATGCCAAGTCAGCGCCACCGATACCCCCGCCAGCACCAGGATCATAAGTCACTTAATAAATTGAAAAGGCGAAACATAATTTTTAATTGAAAGACGACCGTACTTAATTTAATTTCTCTCTCAACTTGGATCCTATAATGCAGGTCTTGGAAAGTTTTAACATAAGCAATAGGAATTCGCAAATCTTCCGGACATAAAGCACGTAGGCCTTTGGATCCAAATACATTTCCTATAATATAAGTAAATATGTCAGTAACAAAACCTTCTTAAAAAAGGTCTAAAAGATAAGTTACGAAACAAATATATTAGAGTTGGTTAATTCTGACTAAGTCTCTTCAATATAAGGAGTTAGTTATTTTTAGTATTTTGCCTTTTCTTCTCTTTGGTGTGCGGAGTAACGAATGTTTCAGCGGGATGCGATGAATAATAGAAGAACACGGAAACGGATCGACAGAGATTAGGTGGACTAAATAAGTCATTCGATTCTTATTTTCCAAGAGCAAGTTATCGACTAACTACCACGACTTAGTCACTTCTTGGTGGGCGGATCGTGGTCCAAGACATCGATCGAAGACCTATCAACTCCTATAAAATGAGAGGAAAGCGACGAAAAAGTGCGCAACTCTTGAAGAAGTATATGAAGATCTGTTTATGTTGTTGAGTCTGTTTTAGTAACATTTTCGATATCACACGAGTGTTTTAACTTCTAATGGTGTTAGAAGGTTGTTCTTTTTAGTATACGAGTGGTGTGAGGAAATCTTTAGCATTTTCATATATTTTGATAGATAGCTTCTTAGCTTTTTCATAGATCTTGATAGCTTTTGTGATCAACTTTCCGACTTTATCTTGTGATAAAGTAGTGAGTTTAATAACGTTCAATTGTAAAGTTTATAGTGAATAATTTCGCCATATTGGCATCTCTGATTATAATTTTAGTGCGTAAAAAGTTACTTGTTGTTCAAGTTTTAATTCATTGTTTTACTACGTGTGTGGATAATGTCCACATAATGATGTCGAGTTTACACTCGATACCTTGAGTGAGATCTGTCGGTATCTTGGCTACAATTTCGCCATGGATTCGAACAATCTTGGTTATTATCGACCACCAATCTTGGATGGATCGAATTACTCCTCTTGGAAGACGAGAATTAGCTCATACATCAAGTCCGTTGATGTCAAAGCATGGCGATCCGTGGAGAGCGGATGGTCCGCACTAAAGACCATTGATGTTCGGGCCCCAACACCGCCCCGCACGGTGGACAAGAGATCAGGTTGACGATGCGAACTTCAACGAGAAGGCCCTAAATGTCATTTACGCATCCGTGGACATGACAATGTTCAAATTGATCAAGAACGGCGTCTGCGAAAGATGCGTGGGATGTTCTTCAGCGGCATTGTGAGGGTGATTCAAGTATAAAGGAGTCTCAACCGCATTCTCACTTCCAAATTCGAGAATATGAAGATGGGAGAAGAGAATATCAACGACTACACGAGAGGATATTGGATATTGCCAATGAGTGCAAGATCTTGGTGATGCGATAAGTAACAAGTTCTTTGGTGTCGAGCTCTCACGAACCTTACATGCAAGATTTGAGATGAAGGTCACGACTATTAAAACATCTCAAGCGGTTGCAGCCATTGAGTTCATGGATCTCATGAATTCACTCGAGACATCTGGGATGAATCTGGAGGAGAAATGTGCAATCAATAAGAAGCCATTGTTGCCTTCACTGGCTGGCACAACATCGAGTGGAACATCGCGGAGATAATTGAGTTGGATGATGAAGAGGCTGCGCAGGAGATCAATGCGGCAATGATGTTGCTCTAATCACCGGAAAATTCAACACTATGGTAAGGAAGATGAACAAGCGAAAGTTGATCTCGCCTATGGATCAAAATCATCGAATGGTAGAATATCCGTCTTCAAAACCTCAAAGCTTCACTCCACCTGCACGGAGGAAGTCATTTTCCTCGAGACACGTTTAGGTATGATTCCTCCAACATTGAGGGTATCGATGC
>CM072813.1:92702399-92802399 GCA_036937905.1 Salvia rosmarinus
ATAAGCATCGGCGTGAAGTGGTGTTCTAAGTGGGTGATTTGGTTTATCTAAAGTTTCGGCCTTATCGTCAACTAACTCTATTCTCAGCTGCAAATCGCAAGCTAGCTCCTCGTTTCTTTGGTCCGTTCGATCGAGGCTCGGGTTGGGCGTGGCTTACCGTTTGAAGCTTTCCCGGTCGTGGTGCATCCGGTATTTCATGTTTCCTTGCTTAAGAAGGCTGTGGAGATGTCTCAGTGAGCCCAACTTTGCCGACTGATCTTCATTCCGTTGACCCGCCGTACACTCCGGAGAAGGTGTTGGATCATCGGGTGTGACAAGGGGACATGAGCAGGTTGCTCAGGTGCTGCTTAAATGGAGTGGTTTAGGCTTGGAGGAAGCAACTTGGATGGACGTGAGCGATGTTTGTGGTCAGTTTCCAGACTTCCGCCTTGAGGACAAGGCTGTTTATTGGGGAATTGATGGCGTGCAGCGGCCTTGGATGGTTACAAGCGTGGCAAGAGAGAGTTATTTGCCCTTGAAGATTTAATTGAGTTATTTGGATAGTCTTTAATAATAATTGAGTATGTTTAGTACGTGGCCCAATGACTGCATGGGCCTAGGTTAATTAAGGTTAATTAGGGTTGGTATTTATATCTCTTCTTTAGTATTGTGGGATTATTCATTGAACAAGTATATGTTGGGCGGCTCTGCCGCAGGCCTCTTTGATTCATAAGTCTTAATATCAGCATTTACATTACTACTATGCCTTTCCTCTATCAAATTCTCTGATCTTTTTCCCTTATTATCTCTAGCAGTACCACTCCAAGACTATAGATGTCAGACTTCACTGAGAATTTACCATGAAATGCATATTCTGGAGCCATATAGCCACTGCATAAAAGAATCACTCATTAGGCACCATGAAAAATAGCAATGTACTTGGACGAGATGCAGGAAAACTCACTATGTTCCAACAACTCTCTTTGTTCGAGATATAGATTGATCCTCTTCAAATGTTCTTGCTAAGCCAAAGTCTGATATTTTCGGTTTAAACTAGAATCTAGTAAAATGTCCCGGAGGATAATCTTTAACCTGGAATCATGGTGGAGATAAAGCAGTCCCTTTGCGATTCCCATGATAATGTCAAAGCACTTAGGCCACGTCAAAAGTGTCCTTTCATCCGGATCTGCATGATCAAGTACTTTATGAGTATCAACATATGACACTTCAAATATAAGTTAGGATATAGTTATTGAATTTAAACCAACAAAGGATGAGGCTATTTGGGCAGCACCAAAACAAAATTATCCAGGCTCGTATTCTGTAGGTACTCATATATTAGCAACATTTCCTCTCCTTCAATGCAATATCCAAGAAGCCTGACGAGGTTTCTATGTTGAAGTTTGGCAATCAAGACAATTTCATTCTTGAACTCTTCAAGACCCTGTCCAGAAGTTTTTGACAATCTTTTCACTGCAATTTCTTCTCCTGCTGCCATCTTGCCCTGCTTATGCATCATATTATGGGGGTAAGGATGTCTGGTAAAGTAGAGGCAGTGCACAACTTGAGCAATGTGTCAAGGTAAGTTACCTTATAAACAGGACCAAAACCTCCTATTCCTATCACGTTCTCTTTGGAGAAATTGTTTGTTGCTTCAGGAATAGTTGCCATTTTGATCAAAGGAAATTCTATACCCTCGTTATTCCTCTTTAGTGCTATGAAGCATGAAAAGACAAAAAGAACTTAATGCCTCAGGCTCTGTCTGATTTCGTGTTCTGAGCATTATAACAATTTTTTCAAGAGGATTTAATCCACTATACTAGTCGGTGTTGTTACCTCGCTTCTTCCATCTTGTCAGTAAAAGTAAACCTCCATTGATAATACTCGAGACAATGACTCCAGTAGCAATGGATATTAGTACTAGATTTACAGGCGCTTTCTTCTTCTCCTCCAAATTGGAGCTAAAATCTACATGCAAAATCACCAAGAAAAGTGATTATTGAGGTTCTGTTCTGGTTTTCGGTTTCATGCTATTTGGAGAAAAGAGGGCTAGCCACTAGACAAAGTTAGCTACTTGTTCGGATCCATACAACTTTATTATGAGTCATAAAGTCAGGCAGATTTAACATTAACTAAAACAATGACCAAAGGAACTTAAATCTCTCTCTCTTGTTTACCTGAGAAACTGTAACCTATAAAAGATGTAGAAGGGTAATAGAAGCACACTTACCTAGTTCTGAAAGTGGCATGCGAATATAGATGTTTTGAATACTATCTGCAGCAGGAAGCTCTCTGGTATCAAGGAGATCGCCATACCACATCAAGCACCCACTGCCTCCATTAGTTATGTATGGGTTCACATACGCGGTGCAACTGCAGTTATTCAAGCACAAAGCTCTGCATTCTCCGAGGCTCGTGCTAGTATTCAACCAAAACTGCAACATGTCAGGATACTTCACCCCTCTAACCTCTACAAAACCATCTCCATTCTCGCAATGCAATGGCGTAACTCTAGCACATCCACCAGACCAATCTTCAAGGTCCCAGTCTTTCTGAAATTTTGGAGAAAATCCTCTGAAACACTCGCATCTTTGAGCTTTTCAACTGTGCAGATGCTGTTGGGACCACAGTCACTATACTCGTCGCATTGGTCTCGTGGATACGAGCACAAAGGATTCCACTTATCCTTTCTTGGATTCATAATATAGTGGTGGACTGAGCCAGATACGCCTAATGTTGCTCTGATGACAAGTGAGGTTTGAATAGGAATTGACGTAGATATTAACCTCTCTTCTTTGAAGATCAATTCAGCTTTGGGGACGGCATTGCGAAAGCGAGGAACACCGTTGAAATAGAGGCCATTCCACTTTCCAGTTCGATATATTTTCCTCGTAAAATCACTATATCAGCCAAGGCCTGGTTCTCGATCTTCGCAACAAAATCTCCAGGCGAAGGATCATCCCAATTTCTCCAAGATGTCACATTGGTGTCTTCTCTAATCTTCATTCCTGATAACCAGGTGTCAGTTGGGAAATCAAAACTCTGCCATAAGTAGTAGCCTTCTTCCGTCGTCCCGTCCACAACAACAAGGTTTCCAGTATCCAGGAGCCGTACAACTGGACCCAATGCCACCATCGATGGATTGGCCGACCAAATAACGCTCCTGTTAGGATATGAACAATATCCAAATCATCAAATCACAATCTAAGTGGAAAAGATAGAATTGTGAGACAAAAGAGGAATTGTATTGATAGGAATTACCGAATTTACAAGATAGAAAATATGCAGATTTCTTCCTTTGCTATACAACATTCTTTATTATATATCCTCTCTTATTAGCTAAACTCCAATCGTTGGTGACACTTGTAATATTCCCATTGGCTCTGCTCTAATCCTCTAACAACTTCACTAACCTCCTTAACAACCCAAACAACCCTTCTTCTAAGTAGGGGTGAGTATTCGGTTATTCGGTCGGTTCGGACGAAAAAATAACCGAATCGAATTAACCAAATTTTTCAAAAAATAACCGAACCGAACCAAAATTTTATTCGTAACGAATGTAATAACGAGAAATAACGAATTTTAGCAAAAAAAATATTTTTCAAAAGAATAAATAAATAATATTATATATATAAAATGGTTTATTTTAGGAAAACAAATATTTTTTCAAATGAATATATAAATAATATATATATTGATATTATATACATAAAATACATTTTATATATTATATATATACAAATTATTTTGCAAAACAAATAATTGATAGTATTATATAATAAATAAATAATATTATATTTTACAAATATTATATATTGATATAATAAGGAGAGAGAGAAATGAATATAATTAAAGATATTGATATATTAAAATTATAATATCAAATAAATAAATAATATTATATATATAATTCGGTTTCGGTTATTCGGTTAAAAATATTCGAGCCTAATCGAAAACCGAATTATCAATTTTAATTCGGTTTTAACCGATTAACAAAATAACCGATTAACCGAACCAAATTTGATTTTTCGATTTGGTTCGGTTGATGTCGGTTTCGGATATTTGCTCACCCCTACTTAACCGACTTCCGCCTAACCTCCTTCCATAAGGCTCATTACGCTACTATCATAACAATGCCCCTTTTCTCGACTTGTCCTCAGGCACGAAAAGAGCGGGTACCGCCTCCATTAGTGTGTAATCTTCCCGTAGCTTCGTCTTCGGTAATGGGCCCTTGCACCTGCGCACTAGAGGCTGTTATTACGTTTCACGATGCGACGAGCTAAAACCTTTCTTGGATGGAGCATGATCGTCCTCTCCGGTGAAGTTGGGAAGAGTGGCGTGAATAATACTCGTGGGTCGATACCTTTCTTGAGGCTAACATGAAATACGGATGTATAGTCGCCGACGGGAAGTGAAGCTCATAGGCCACGGCACCATGTCGTTCTTGATTTGAAAAGGTCCAAAGAAAACGAGGACATAGCTTCCATGCTCGTGAAGGCGAAAGAGTGTTGTTGATAAGGTTTGAGTTTCAAATAAACCCGATCTCCCACCGTGAACTCACGGCTCCTCTTCCTATCGCAAAACCCTCATTCTATCTTGGGCTTTTGCGAAGACGTTTAATGTTCATTTGGATCTCCAATTTATCCTGCACCGATGCTTCAACTCCAACTACTCGGTTCCAAATATGGTGAATGGCGAAGGAGTAGCTTGTATCCATCTGAGGCCTCGAATGGGGACATCTCGATAGTGGTATGATAAAGGTATTATACCAAAATTCACTAACGGTAGCCACTTCAACCATTGTTTGAGGTGCACGCACATACAACGTAAGTAAGTTTCCAAGCACCGATTCACCCATTCGGTTTGCCCGTCCGTTTGTGGGTGGTAGGTCGTGCTGAGGCTGCTTTGGATTCTAGGGCTTGAAGGAGTTCGCTAAAAGTGACTTGTAAAAGTGCATCACGACCGAAACAATAGTAGTGGTAACCCATGAAGCTTATAGATGTTCTCCATGAAGATCGAGCACACGCACTGCGGTGAAGGGGTGGTGAAGTGGTATGAAGTGTGCGTGCTTAGTGAAGCGATCAACCACCACCCAAATTGTGTTCTTTTCTTTGCGGCGGAAGCCCTCGATGAAATCCATCGAAATGTCGCGCCATGCACCATTTGGGATGAACAACGGTTGTATCAACCCAAAGATGCGAGTGTGTTCATGTTTGCCGGTGACATCGATGACAAGAACTCACCAAGGCCTGCATTTCTTCCTTAGTGCTCGCCGTGAGAAAGTAACCTTAACACCGAATGTACAATTGATGCCCGAATGTCCACCATAGCTCGACGTGCATGAAGTGTAATATCTTACGCCTCAAATCCGGACCAACGCCTTTGCCCACGAGAGTTTTCCTTAAAGCGTAGCAATCCGTCATGGAAGGAAAAAGAGAGATTATATGGAATGGTGGTGCGTTCGGCAATCGTATCCGAGTGATTACGGTCATCCTCATAATCGTGCGATCTCCAAAACCAGTGGTTGGCAAGTGACATGGCACACACACGAACTGGAGGTGATCCGTCGAGATAGGGCATCGGCAACCTATTTTGGCCCCTTTCACGTATTCGATTTTATAGTCGAACCCAAGCAATTTTGTGAGATATTTATCTTTGAGCGGAGTCGATATCTTACGCTCAAGTAGGTGTTTCAAGCTCGATGATCCGTGCGAATAATGAATTGAGCATGTAAGAGATATGACCTCCGTTTTCGATAGCCATGACAATGGCTAAGAACTCCTCTCGTAGGTAGAAAGCCCCATATTCCGTGGTGCTAAGGCCGCGCCAAGGAATGCTCTTGGGTGATTCTCCGGACCAACACCGCCTTATTCCATTATATGAAGCATCCGTCTCTAACACGAAGGAAATCTTTGAAATCGGAAGTCGAACACGGGAGGCGAAGGCATGGCATCTTTCAATGTATTGAAGGCTAACTCGGCTGCCTCGCTCAAGAAAACCCTCCTTCTTCGTGAGATCATTCGGTGATCGGCTATTGATCCATAATTTGAACAAACTTCCGTAATAGCCCGTGAGCCCAAGGAAGCCCTCAACGCTTTCAAAGTTTTGGGTATTGGCCATTGGGTTTGGATCACTTGTACTTCTTGCTCATCGATGATGTGCCCAAGATACTCCACTGGGCTGCCCTAAAGAGCACTTAGAAGCTTTAGCATAAAGCTCATGCTCTTTAACACCGGAACAGATTGTTAAATGGTGTGAATCTTTGTTCCATAGATTTCTTGAATACCGAGAATGTCGTAAAAAAAACTAGTACTGAATACGTGAAGAAATGGCTTGAACACCGCATTCATAAGCGCTTGAAAAGTAGTGGTGCGTTTGTTAAACCAAAGGACATAACCTTGAACTCTTATAGGCCACTTGAAGTCACAAAAGCGGTCTTGTATATGTCCTCCTCATGCATTCGAATCGATGATATCCGGCTCTAAGATCAATCTTAGAGAACACCTTGGCTCCTCCCAATTCATCTAGTAAATCATCGACCAACGGTATAGGGAAATTATCTTTCACCGTGATTGCGTTGAGCTTCCTATAGTCAATGCAAAACCTCTAAGATCCATCCTTCTTCTTGACTAATAGCACCGGGGAAGAAAAAGAACTAGAACTTGGTTGTATAATTCCAGCTGTGAGAGCATCTCTTGTACCAATTTTTCGATCTCCATTCGTTGTATATAAGGGTACCTATAGGCACTGCTTGAAGGGCACACTTCCTGGCTTGAGATTAATCTTGTGATTGTGTGATATCTGTGGAGGCAATGCTTTGGGAGTTTCAAAAATTGAGCTGTACTCCTACGTCAATGGTATTATCTCTACTGGTGGTTGACTACTTTGATCATCCTTGGTGCAGAATCATCTGAGGCAGCCAAACAATGACCCCTCCCTTTCCTTAAAGTCCTCTTATATTGCTTCCCTGAAATCATTTGTAAGGTAACTTCTTCTTGAATTCCTTGTAGTGTTATGGTCTTCCCTTCTTTGGTAAAACTGATCTTTTGATTATTAAAATCAAAAGTGAGTGGTCCAAACTGCTTTAGTATATTCACCCCCAATACCATGTCACATCCACCCAAAGATAGCAGCCTCATAGAAGTACTGAACCTACAATTTTCCATTTCCCACTCCAAACAAGGGCACCTAGTATTACATTCCAGCTTGTTCCCATCATCCACAGGTGACTAAATGAGGATTAGTACATTCTACTTTACACCTATTCTCTTGGCGATAAGTACGTCCATGAAGCTATGCGTGCTCCCTTTATCAATAAGCACCGATATTGGTTGTTTCCGATGCTACCATGCAGCTTAATGGTATCTGTGAGCAATCTGTCCTACTATGGCGTTTAATGAAACCCGAATATCATCCATATCCGACTCCACTTCCTCTAGAACCAACTCCGTTTCTTCTAGATTTCCCTCACATAAAATGATGAATAACTTCTTGCATTTATGTCCAATTTTGTATGGCTCGTCACGGTTGAAGCATAGCTTCTTCTTCCTTCTCTCCTCAATTTCGAAGGTGATAACTTCTTGAGCGTCACCCCGGTATAACCCCCGCTTCCTATTGTATCTTCCCATTCTTCTTGTACATCTCTACATTCTTGTTGAATTGTTTGGGACCTCTCGCCCAAAGCCAACAAGCTGCAGTTCTTGTTTCTTTGCTAGCTTGATTGCTTGTGTCAAGCTACGAGGATTGAACATCTCAACCATACTAGCCACCTCATCCTTCAATCCCCACAAAACACTTCACAAAATAAGGTTCCGTAGAACTCCTATTATCGTGACAACAAAGGCTTTAAGCTCCTCGAATTTATTAGTGTAGGTTGTAACATCGATGGTTGCCTTAATTGATTGAATTGAGATACCAAGTTCCTACCTCTTCGCTCACAAAGCTCGACAACCAATTGCTCAATTTCCTTCCACGAAATCTCCCAGATCCCTCGATATATTCTAAATACCACAAATCGGCTATCCCATCCATATACATTGCGGTTTATATATCTTCTCCTCATCGTCCACGGATTAATGGCAAAGAATTTATTACATTTCCTAAGCCCGCATTGCATTCTCCCATCGAACTAGGAAATTCTAATCTAGGCATGCGAACACTAGAGTTTCGGTGTGACATGACTTACCTCGTTCCTTTGCGAACCTTCGGTTTCATTGCTCTCTCCTTCCCGGTTTTGTTTCCGATTTCTCCTCCTTTCACTTCTCGCTTGATTTCGTCTGCACGCCATGATAGCTTGGTTGATGTCGGTTTGTTGTTGGGCTGTGCTAATTGCGTCTCCAAGCTCGCCACTCTATTCTCCATTCTGCGTCGGGCATGCGAATGGTGTAGAATCAATAGCTCGATACCAAATGTTGGGATATGAACAATATCGAATCATCAAATCACAATCTAAGTGGAAAGATAGAATTGTGAGACAAAAGAGGAATTGTATTGATAGGAATTACCGAATTTACAAGATAGAAAATATGCAGATTCTTCCTTTGCTATACATGTCACGACCCCACTCAGGATAACCCGGAGTGGGCGGACTAATACTAGGAATAGTATTCTTGGATACAGACGATCGTCACGACGGGACATATCATATGAGAATATAGAACTTAAGATTAAACAAACAACATAACATTTCGCTCAAAAGGGTTTAGCCACAGATCCAAAGGATATAACGATCGAAGGACTTCATAGTTCACTTTATTATAATATCCAACATGAAAATAAGGCAGGTTCGAGTTGCAATGAAAGTGTGTGAATACATATACGGCGATATGTATTCAAGGTTATCCATTCCTAACGAACATCGAGGACATAGGCTTTCTCAACACTCCTCCATCATCAAGAATCGAGCTCAACACTCGCACATTTAAAACAAACATGCAGGGGCTAAGTACAAAATTTGTACCCGGTGGACTTATCGAAAACATTTTATTTTCATTGAATTACTCGCGATATAGTGGTAAGACAAGGGTTTTATTTGAAAATGCGCGTGCTTACTAAAATATTTTCATGAGTTTATAAAAGTTGCGCCAAGACATTTTCTTGGTGTCGTACTCCATATCCCTTATTATCATGTCATCACATTATCATAGTCGAAAGTCGTGAAGGAGGCCTCGCTTCTACGACCCGTGACCGACCGTGAATTGTCCTTACGACACACAAATCACCATCGGTGTACCGTTAATCCTAGCGGTATAAGCCTTCCCAGGCCCAAGATAGGATCCGATATTGATTTTCATTCATAAGATGGGAATAACCCATCAACATCACATCATACATGGATAGATACGATACACAAAGCGTAAATATTTTGGCGGTAATCATTTAAAGAATTTTAGCATTAGTTGAAAAGCATGTAAACAAGATAGTTGAAAAGGGCGAGAAAGTTTTTACGCTTTAGTAATAAAGCCCACCGGAGATTATTGTTCGTCTTTAACGTTTTCCTTACTCGTCGGCGTCCGGTGGTGCGTCGGCGTCACACCTTTATCAAAAAGGATGCTTTAGTACGTCGTTACGTAATTCGAGACTTACAAAGTCTATAATAAAATTCGATATTTCATATCGACGCGAATTCAATTCCTTAATGAATTTAATTCGTTTCTCAAACGCCATATCAACTTAACATTCTCGTTCTTGATAGAAGCGAGATATGTGTTGAAAATGACCAATTTACTCTTCTTGGAAAATGGTCCAACGTTTTCTCGCGTTTTCGATTTCACGACTTTAAATATGAAATCCTTCCATGTCAGCGTGATATCATTAGCAAATGATGCGTCTTACGATATTAGCGTGTTATCGAAGGTCTTTCAGTCGTTGATTTCAAAAGTCAACAATTTTGACTTTTCTTAGTAATTAATTACTAAGTCTTATTTTAATATTAAATTCTTTTGAAAATCAATTTCTAATTGATATCTTTTATAACTGTTTTAATATGTTTAAAATAATTTTAAACATATAATTCATTATAAATAATGAATTTAAGGATTTAAAATCTTTATTTCTATTTTAAAATAGCTCATGGCTATTTTGGGTTTTCCAATTATTTTCGAAATTTATCCAAAATTTCTAAATATGTCTAAAATAATATTAGACATATAATTTATTAATAAAATTGATTAAAAGGATTTAAAAATTCTTAAAAATTCTTAAAACTTCTCGGTAATTATTAAAAATTACCAATTGGTGTCTAAAAATTTTTCTAATTTTATATAGTGTATTATTATACACTATGGTCATTAATATGTTATAATATCAACCAAACCTTAATTGATCATCACCCTATTTATTCCATAAGGTCTCGGCAATTTCGAAAAGTACCCAACAATTTTTTTCTAAAATTCTACTAAATTAATACAAGGTCCATACATTAGTCTATGACATTTTTATGTCATATAATCCATGATATGGCATTTATATACCATATAAATGGTAGTATATCTCAGCCTTTTCACTAAGCATGTCAAACAATTTTATAAAATTTCCAAACAATTATAACATGCTTATACATTATAGTGTAACAATATAACATCATAAAATACATCAAAGACCACTGAATCATCACCATTTTTGAGTATACACTCACGCTTATTTGATTTCAAGGGTAATTGTTTTGCAAAATTTCAACAAAATCATAGGATGTTTAATTCATATCCTAGATCATTAAAACACTATTGCATGTTACAAATTAAAATCATACATCAATATATACCAATACACACCTCACGGTTCCTTTGAAAAAAATAGATAGGATTTTTCTAAAATTCCAAGTAATTGGCTATAGATTCACATGATATCATAGATCAATTATATGCAATTGCATGTCTCAAACAAAAATCATTCCTTAACATATAAATATATATATATTCGGTTATTTTGGAAAAGTATAGCATAGACTTTCTAAAAATTACCAATAATTGGTTATGGTCTCACATAAAATCATAAATTAAGTATATGTATTTGCATGTTCCAAAATAAAAATAAATCATCATGTAACCATATATATATATCTCGGTCATTATGAAAAAAATAGTAAGAGTTTTCTAAAAATTCCCAATTAATTTATATGTACTCTCAATACATCATAAATCAATAATATCACATTGCATGTACCAAATAAAAATCATACATCCACTTATAAATTCATATATGCTTCGGTTCTTTAAGAAAAATAGCCTAGATTTTTTCTAAAATTTTCAAATAAATACTATAGACACATATAACATCATAAATTTATAAATCATGCTCTAAATCATGTCTTCAAGCCTCGGTCATCAACAACATTTTTCAAACATGTTTCGAAATTTTTTTAAAACATGTATCAAGCCTCAAACTATCATGCTACACATTCTTAGAACAATACATAATCATAGATTCATAAGGTTTTGAGTTAAAATTCCACATGCAATACATTTTTAAGAACAAGAACACATATCTACTCATTTTCTTATCATCTATATACATGCACTAGCAAAGTATCACCAACAAGGATCATCTATAACACATGCAAGAGTATACTTCTTTTCGAAAATTTTATGAGAATCAAGAACAATAACACCTTGATCGCCACCTACCTTGGTGATATAGATCAATGGAACAATGTTCAAGGTTTTACACTTAGTATGGAAGAAGGGAAGAAAAAAAATCAAGCTTGGATATGGGAGGAGCTCTCGGCCATGGGCCGATTTTGGGAGAGAAAAGAGAGTTTGAGAGAGAAATGGAGGGGTTCAAGTGTTGAGTGTGAGTGTGAGAGGAGATGTAAGAAAATCTGAAAATTCCCCCTCCCTATACACTCATTCTCGGCTCTCTCTCACTTAAACACATAAGAGACTCTTCAAGTCTCAAAATATTATTTTATGTAGATAGTGGGCACTCTCTGAGTGCTACACATTGAAAATCTGAAAATAGGATATATATATCTATACATATAATGGAGTCTTAGTGATAAAATCTGAATATATATCATTTATATATGCATGTAAGTGTGATATAATTAAAACACACATTGTTACATACATATGTGTAGTACACGGCTTTTATGCCTAATGTTCATTAAAATTTAATTCCATGCTAAAACACATATTTACATCATATAATATAATTTAGATGATATTTAATATCATAGGTTAATTAAATAACATAAGAGAAAAAATAATTCAACTTATGCCCAAGAAAACGGCTATCGGCCCTTTGGTTAAATCATGGGTTAAAAATTTTATTTCATATCATTCATAGGTATATTCACCAAGGTATATGATTTAAATGATAATTATATCATAGGATAATTAAAAGAGCATAAATTTTGAAGGAAAACCTAATTTGAAAAATTAGGGTTTTCGAAACTAGTTATGAGATTTTATTAATTCTAATGTTCAAGCATTAATTAAATGCTTATTAGTACTGTAATATCATAAAAATACCATAAGAAATAATTTCCTAAAGTTTCTTGATCATTAAAACCATCGCTCATCTTATCTCTAAACGTTGATGTTTGAAAACGCCTCAAAATGTTACGATCGACTCATCTTTAAAATGGTCGTAAATACTGTAATCTCATTATAAAAATATTCCATTAATAATGGAATATAATTCCAAACTTGATTGCTTAAGAAATATCGTGACATTTCAACGATCGATATGCATTTGACGTTAAAAATGTACTGCCGATAAAAGTTAGAACTTTCGATTTCTTTCATTCACTAACTTTGAGTGAGTGTGTAACAGGAAATTATTCCTTGTAAACAATTGAAATCATACTTGATTTCATATGTGATTTGATTTCACGGCAAAATTTTATTTTACGGGTTTTAAAGACCGTAAATAGGCTTTTAAAACTGCGGGTTATTACATCCTACCCCTTAAAAGAAATTTCGTCCCAAATTTGTATACCTTCAAGGAATAACTGGGCACCGTTCCTTCATCGCTTCTTCTAGCTCCCACGTAGCTTGTTCTCGTCTGTGGTGATTCCACAAAGACTGACCAAATGAGATTGATTTATTTCTCAATTGTTGAACTTTATGGTCTATTATTGCGATAGAGCTCTCTTCATAACTCATGTCCGAGTTGAGAACTACGTCGTCTAACGGATCACGTGTTTTGGATCACACATATTTCCTTAGTTGAGATACGTGAAAAACATTATGCACATTTCCCAAGTTGGGCGGAAGAGCCAACTTATAGGCATCGAGCCTATTCTCTCTAGATCTCGTATGGTCCTATGAAACGGGTTTTAGTTTTCCTTCATACCAAATCTTGTGATCCTTTCGATGGAGAGACTTTGAAATACTTTATCTCCAACCTCAAAATGCACTTGATCTACGCCAGTCGGTAGGATTTCGCTCTATCTTGAGCTTCCTCGATTCTTCGCCTAATCTGTCGGACGATTTCAATCATTTCATTCATCGCTTCGCCCTATTATTTTCCTTTCACCCACCTCATCCCAAAGAAAGTGGTGATCTACACTTTTGCCATACAAAGCTTCATATGGGGCCATATCAATCGTCACTGATAACTATTATTGTAGGCAAACTCAATAAGAGGTAAAATGTCTTCCCATTTTGCACCTCGATCCAATCTGACGGTTCTCGGCATATCTTCTAGGGTTTGGATTGTCCTTTCATCGCCCGTCCCATTGTGGGTGAAATGTTGTCTTCAAGTTTAACTTTGTTCCCAATTCTTTTTGTAGGTTCATCCAAAATTTCGATGTGAACTTGGAGTCTCTATCTGATGTAATGGATTTTGGTACTCCATGTAGCCGTATCACTTCCTTTACATATATTTGGGCTAGTCTATCACTCCATATGTATTTTAAATTGGTAAGAAGTGGCGATTTGGTGAGTCTATCCACTATTACCCATATGGTAGTGTTTCCTTTCCTAGACTTGGGTAAATCCGTGTGAAATCCATCGTTATTTCATCCCATTTCCATTCGTATACCCAACGGTTGTAACTTCTCGTAGGGACATTGGTGTAAAGCTTTTATTTGTTGGCAAACAAGGCAACGTTTCACGAAAGAAGCTATGTCTCGTTTCATGCCTTCCCACCGTAACCTTTCTTTTAGGTCTTGGTACATCTTCGTCTTGCACTGGTGGGCGGTATAAGGTGTATCATGAGCCTCACTCATTATGTCGTTCGAATCTCAAAGCATCATCAGAACACATATTCTTCCTTCGAACATCGAGCATTATCGATGTTTCCGAAATTTTCCATTCCGATTCTCACTCTTCCTCTTATCTTTTCTAACTTTTCCTCCATCCTTTGTCTCTCAATGATTCTTTTTCTTAGATCGGTGTCATGGTGAGTGTAGCAATATAATTCCCGATCGTCTCGGTCGTTCAACCAATTCGATTCTTAATTTGCTGAACTCCTCAATGAGTTTATCTTTTTGTGTCAAGAGACATCCCAAATGATTTTGATTTTACGACTAAGGCGTCCGCTACTACATTCGCTTTACGGGTGATAGTTAATACCACGTCGTAATCTTTCACTAGTTCGAGCCATCTTCTCGCCTCATGTTTAGATCTCCGCTCGAAAAATATTTCAAACTCTTATGATCAGATAGATTTCACATCTCACTCCGTAGAGATGGTGTTCCATATTTTCGGTGCATGAACCACCGCTAACTCTAAATCATGTGTTGGGTAGTTTAGCTCATGTGGTCTAAGTTGTCGTGATGCGTATGGTATTACTTTTCCTCTTGCATTAAAACGCATCCTAGTCCGCTCTTCGAGGCCAAGATAAACCACATATTCCTTATCGATTCCCGGATCGCTAACACCGGTGCACTTGTTAACTTTTCCTCGAGTTCTTGAAACTTCGCCTCACATTCCTCACCCAAGTGTACTTAACTCCTTTTCAAGTAATTGGGTCATTGGTCTTGCTATTTTGGAGAATCCTCAATGAATCTCCTATAATAACCACCAACCCTAGAAAACTCCTGATCTCATTCGAGTTCGCGGTGATTTCCATTCTTGCTTCCGCCCACTTTGGTCGGATCCACTTTGATTCCATCAGCAGACACGATGTGTCCTAGAACATTACTTCCTTCACCAAAATTCGCATTTGTCGAACTTAGCAAACAATCTTTCATTCCTCAAAGTTTGTAACACCATTCTTAGACGTGCTTTATGGTCTTCCTCATTTTTCGAATAGATGAGAATGTCATCTATGAAAACCAAAACAAACCCTGTCTAAGCACGGATGAAACACTCGGTTCATGAGGTCCATAAACACACCGGTGCATTAGTTAATCCGAACGGCATAACTACAAATTCATAATGGCCATATCTTGTCCTAATGCGCTTTAGCTATGTCTTCGTGTCGCACTGAGTTGATGGTATCCCGACTTGAGGTCGATCTTTGAAAATATGCCCGCTCCTCTCAATTGATCGAACAAATCGTCGATTCTTGGTAAAGGATATTTGTTCTTGGAGCCATCTTGTTTAGTTCTCGATAGTCTATACACATCCTTAAAGATCCATCCTTCTTCTCGACTTAATAATCAGCGCCCCCAAGGCGAAACACTAGGTCTAATGAAACCTAGGTCCAACAATTCTTGATTTGGATTTTCGTTCTTCCAATTCCTTTGGGGCCATTCAGTAGGGTGCCTTTGACATCGAGCCGATCCACGGTTCCAAGTCGATGGTAAATTCCAATTGTCATCGAGGTAACCCTGGTAGATCCTTAGAAATACATCTAGAAATTCCCGACAATTTCTATGTCTTCTACCTTCGCCCGCTTTTCTTCTCCGCTCGTGTAAACGAGAAAAGCATGGTATCCTTTCTTATTTATCATTTTCCTCGCCTTCAATGCGGACACAATTGGGACTCTTCCCATGCGATTCCATGGAAATGCGTTGCTTCTCGCCCAAGAAAATGAAATGATATTTTCCTTTCCTTGCAAAGAATCGTGGAGTGGTTTGCGCTAACCATCCATTCCTAGGATTATATCTACGCCACCCATGGACATTATGTTCAAAGTATTTGCTAGAACCCTCGGTGATCCTAAGTTCAACTCTAGGTTCGGCGATAAATGTAACAATCATGATCCTCCTATAGGTGAAGAGATTCTCATATCCCGATTTGCTTTATAAAGACTAAGTCCCAACAAATCACGCATGATTTTGCTATGAAAGAGTGCGAAGCACCGTGTCGAACAATACTATAACAGCATGTTGAGAAGAATTCCATACCGCCGTGTTTCCTAGTCTGCTCGCTCGTTCGGTTTGCAAAGCATACGCCCTAGCTTGAGGTAGCCGCTGCGGTGGCGTGGTGCTTGCCTTTTTGCTTATTCGTTGTTGCAGGTCCTGCTGTCACCGACGCGTTGCCGCTGGTTGTTGTCTTCGCTGTCGAGGTGGTTGCCACCTGTTGTGGTATTTGTTGTTGTATCGCCGCAATTGTTGTAGAGGTTATTGCCATTGTTGCTGACTGCGTTGTTGTTGAGGTTGGGGTGAAATTGAATAGCCCTCGCCGGTTGGACACTACCGGTTGGTTCGGCCCACGATCGCTTCCGAACGTATCCCGGACAAAAGTTTGCGTAATTTCCTTTCATACCGCACCTAAAACAGCTTCCATCGCCCGCCATGCACATTCCGTGTGCATCTTTCGGCATTTTGGGCACGGAAGAGCCCTTCACGCTCTTGTGGTCCCTTGTTGGAGGAATAAAGGTCGGCTTCCTCCATCCTCGCCTCGACGGTCGAGTTCCCCGCCATCGTTGTTTGTTACTTTTGTTTTCAAAGTTTCCCGCTACTATTACCAAAGCTAGTATCCCATTTCCTCTTCCTCTCGTCCATGGTATTCTCGCATCCGACCGATCCCGACTTTTCATCCGCATTGTCGCCTCAATGTCCAAAGCTCGTAAGAGCCTCTCAGATAAGTCATGTCTCCAAGACCGGTGAGAGACATTCTTATTTCGCCTTAACCCCGATCTAAATTTTTCCGCCATCTTTAAATCCGTGTCCACTGATCCGTGCATATCAGACATTTCGCAAAAAGTGCGATCGTAATCGATTCTCGATATCTTTTTCTGCTTTAACAAGAAGAATTCATGTTCCTTTTTCTTCTTGTAACTTTTCGTACATACTTATCATACACTTCCCTTTAAAATCTTCCCAAGTTAATTCTTCCATCTCGCTTCGCCGTGAAAGTTTTCTTCGGCCTCCCACCGTAAATCGCGAGGCCCATTTAACCGAAGGCTACACATGATAGTCTTTCTTGTGTTGTGCACCTTAGAAATGTGAAAATTCTCTCGATAGTTCTCATCCACTGCTCAAGATCTTCCGGACTACCTTCCCATTGAAAGTAGGAGGGTTTTGTCTTAAAATAATTCCTCTATCCTGCGATCAGCCGAGGTGGAGGTGGTTGAGGACACCTCCTCTTGTTCCGAGTTCTACCTCGCCTCCTAGGTCCTCTGCCTCTTACTTCTCGCTCGGGTCTTGTCTAGAGGCATTCGTTGTGTAAAATATATCATTAGCATCATGTATCATTTTATAACTGAATATGTACAAATTTCATCATTTTTTTTTTTCGCTTTTTAGAAACGATAACTTAAATAAAACATTTCATTCTTGTCATACATAGATTTGTTGCAAAGCCCTCTCGGTCATATATACATATAATTGCAAAGCACCATAGATAGCGATTTTGCCAACAAAAGTCCTTATATCAAGGATTACTCACATGCTTGCTTCCAAAATATTCCAAAAGAAAAGGCCATACATATTGGCCTTAGGCTTTACAAAAATTAAAGTCATGCACAATGGCTTTATAGCCTTACTAAAAATTCAGTTTCCCATCGCTCAAGTTTTTCAAAAGCATAAATAAAACATACATAAAATAGATAACATAATCCTTCAAATTTTACATCAACATCACTATCTACATCAACTCCTCGAATCTTCCTCATCTTCCTCGAGGATCCTCTTCCTCGTCCGAGTCATCACCGCCATATACTCGAGAGGTCCACCATTACTCTCTACCATCGGATATCCCGCAGATGGACCATAATCCACACGAATCGGATCAGTCGTCATGGATGGGGTTATACCCATCAAGAGTACCGCCACACTAATCCGTCTTGTCCGACGGAAACTCTCACCGGCGGTAAGGGTGCGCCATCGGTGGTAAAGGCGGAAGTGGTGAACGCACCGGATGTCCGAATATCAAAGGTGGAAAGCAGGGCTCCTAAAGCTCTAGGTCCGTGCTCCGTCCGCTGAACAAGTCGCCTCGTCAATCCGATATCGTGGTACCACCGGGTCAACTATCCGTGGAACCTCGGTGTACAACCACCGTGTGACTCATCACGCCATGTATACCCCGTGGCGGAGATAAGGTCCTCTGTCGCGCCATAGATGCTATATACATACGTCGGTGGTCACGAACTGGGTAGATCATCTATCAAGTCATATCCTCCAACAAGACGGTATATATAATCCCGTAAACTTCACGAGCGTAGTCTTCCCAATCACATGGAAGTATAGTAAGGAGACGCTTAATGCCGCCGTAGTCCGTCACGCCATATACTCGCATTCCTCCACAACCTAAAATAATACATTAGGAACTCTCCTAAATCTTCGCCCGCACACATCCAGCTTTCCCGATAGATACGGATAGTCTCCTCAGGAGTCGGGTCAGGTCCTATCCTCCTCCTCGCAATGTAACGCATTTCCTCCATCTGTCACGATCAAAACTAATCGTTAGACACTACTAATATCCGATAGCGAGATAGGGTAGCTTAGTACTTGATTAATCAACTAGGATAAACTATTCAACCTATAACCAAACATTCTTAACCCACCTAGTAAACAAAACTCCTATTGTTATGTTAAACTACACGAGGTATTATAGGTTCCTCCGTTTCTATCTAAAGCTCAAGCTGAACTTTACCCAGACTCTACTGTGTTCTGGAGATGGAAAGAGATTCTATCCTTCATAACAAATGAAGTTCAGAATGTTAGAATACGCAGGCGAAAACCGTGCGTGAAACGGAGTCTTATCGAGGAGTACGATTAAAACAAATTTACTGCGCAGTACAGAAAATTTTCGCGATTATAACAATGTTTCGAGAAGGTGCCAATAACGACATCATACACGCTAGGGCTGCTGCCGACTTAGTATAATTATTACGTCACGCCTTCAAGTTGAGGCTTGTCCTTCGAACTCTCGGTCCACAATCACGCAAGTTGAAATTATGGTTATGATCGCCGCTTTAACGGTGATACAACATCCACATTCTTCATTCTTCATAGTCAACGTTGTTCTCGATCATCTTTACGCCCATTCTCGCCGCTCAAAACCCGAAATTAAAAACACATTCATGCTTCCTATCATTCTTTTGTTTTCTTTCATTATGGGAACATACTTCCTATATCGCCTACGTTCTTCTCAAGAGCATATCATACTTTATTATCAACATAGATTTCATAATTCATAAACATCACATCCAAACAACATCATACTTCGCTCATACATATCTGTACATATCATTTTGTTTTCATACATTCATCTTTAATCATCATGATTCATTTCAAACATACATTTCAACATAATTACTTCATATCATTGCTATCAAATTTCAAAATTTAGGATTTTTGAAAATTTTTCATTCATAACTCATCATTTCAATCATCATCACATTACAACTTTCCTTTTCCTTTTTCTTCAAAAATCTTTTCAAATTTGGTCAAGATATAAAATTTTCATTTCATAAACTCAAATGAAACTAGTTACCTCTTTCCCGCTGAGCTCGATGTGATGGAGTGTTGAGAATAACCGAGAGATTTTCTAGAAGTCAGTGACCAATCTAGACTTAGTTTTAGAAAGAATTGAGTTTCAAAGAGCAACCACTCGATACCACTGTCACGACCCCACTCGGGATAACCCGGGTGGGCGGACTAATACTAGGAATAGTATTCTTCGATACGCACGATCGTCACGATGTGACATATCATATGAGAATATAGAACTTAAGATTAAACAAACACTTATAACATTTCGCTCAAAGGTTTAGCCAATGATCCAAAGGATATAACGATCTCAAGGACTTCATAGTTCACTTTATTATAATATCCAACATGAAAATAAGACGCTTCGAGTTGCAATGAAAGTGTGTGAATACATATACGACGATATGTATTCAAGGTTATCCATTCCTAACGAACATCGAGGACATATGGCTTTCTCAACACTCTCCATCATCAAGAATCGAGCTCAACTCGCACATTTAAAACAAACATGCGGCTAAGTACAAAATTTGTACCCAGTGGACTTATGCCGAAAACATTTTATTTTCATTGAATTACTCTACTAATATAGTGGTAAGACACGAGGTTTTATTTGAAAATGCCTCGGCTTACTAAAATATTTTCATGAGTTTATAAAAGTTGTTGCCAAGCATTTTCTTGGTACGTATCTATATCCCTTATTATCATGTCATCACATTATCATAGTCGAAAGTCGTGAAGCGAGGCCTCCTTCTACGACCCGTGACCGCCGTGAATTGTCTTACAAAGACACAAATCACCATCGGTGTACACGTTAATCCTAGCTGTATAAGCGCTTCCATAGGATCCGATATTGATTTTCATTCATAAGACGGAATAACCCATCAACATCACATCATACATGGATAGATACGATACACAAAACGTAAACATTTTGGCGGTAATCATTTAAAGAATTTTAGCATTAGTTGAAAATCATCGTAAACAAGATAGTTGAAAAGGCAAGAAAGTTTTTCTGCTTTTAGTAATAAAGCCCACACGGAGATTATTGTTCGCCTTTAACGCTTTCCTTACTCGTCAACGCCCAACCGGTGCGCCGTCATTCACACCTTTATACAAAAGGATGCTTTAGCACGTCGTTTACGTAATTCGAGACTTATAAAGTCTATAATAAAATTCGATATTTCATATCGACGCCAATCAATTCTTAATGAATTTAATTCGCTTTCAAACGCAATATCAACTTAACATTTCTCGCTCTTCGATAGAAACGAGATATGTGTGAAAATGACCAATTTACTCTTCTTGGAAAATGGTCCAACGTTTTCTCACGTTTTCGATTTCACGACTTTAAATATGAAATCCTTCCATGTCAACGTGATATCATTAGCAAATGACGCGCCTTACGCATATTAGTGTATTTATCGAAGGTCTTTCAGACGTTGATTTCAAAAGTCAACAATTTTGACTTTTCTTAGTAATTTAATTACTAAGTCTTATTTTAATATTAAATTCTTTTGAAAATCAATTTTAATTGATTTCTTTTTATAAACTGTTTTAATATGTTTAAAAATAATTTTTAAACATATAATTCATTATAAATAATGAATTTAAGGATTTAAAATCCTTATTTCTATTTTTAAAATAGCTCACGGCTATTTTGGGTTTTTCCAAATTATTTTCGAAATTTATCCAAAATTTCTAAATATGTCTAAAATAATATTAGACATATAATTTATTAATAAAATTGATTAAAAAGGATTTAAAAATCCTTAAAAATTCTTAAAACTTCTCGGTAATTATTAAAAATTACCAATTGGTGTCTAAAATTTTTCTAATTTTATATAGTGTATTATTATACACTATGGTCATTAATATGTTATAATATCAACCAAACCTTAATTGATCATCACCTTATTTATTCCATAAGGTCTCGGCAATTTCGAAAAGTACCCAACAATTTTTTTCTAAAATTCTACTAAATTAATACAAGGTCCATACATTAGTCTATGACATTTTTATGTCATATAATCCATGATATGGCATTTATATACCATATAAATGGTAGTATATCTCGGCCTTTTCACTAAGCATGTCAAACAATTTTATAAAATTTCCAAACAATTATAACATGCTTATACATTATAGTGTAACAATATAACATCATAAATGCATCAAAGACCACTTGAATCATCACCATTTTGAGTATACACTCACGGCTTATTTGATTTCAAGGGTAATTGTTTTGCAAAATTTCAACAAAATCATAGGATGTTTAATTCATATCCTAGATCATTAAAACACTATTGCATGTTACAAATTAAAATCATACATCAATATATACCAATACACACCTCACGGTCCTTTTGAAAAAAAATATATAGGATTTTTCTAAAATTCCAAGTAATTGGCTATAGATTCACATGATATCATAGATCAATTATATGCAATTGCATGTCTCAAACAAAAATCATTCCTTAACATATAAATATATATATATTCGGTTATTTTGGAAAAGTATAGCATAGACTTTCTAAAAATTACCAATAATTGGTTATGGTCTCACATAAAATCATAAATTAAGTATATGTATTTGCATGTTCCAAAATAAAAATAAATCATCATGTAACCATATATATATATATATCTCGGTCATTATGAAAAAAAATAGTAAGAGTTTTCTAAAAATTCCCAATTAATTTATATGTACTCTCAATACATCATAAATCAATAATATCACATTGCATGTACCAAATAAAAATCATACATCCACTTATAAATTCATATATGCTTCGGTTCTTTAAGAAAAATGGCCTAGATTTTTCTAAAATTTTCAAATAAATACTATAGACACATATAACATCATAAATTTATAAATCATGCTCTAAATCATGTCTTCAAGCCTCGGTCATCAACAACATTTTTCAAACATGTTTCGAATTTTTTTAAAACATGTATCAAGCCTCAAACTATCATGCTACACATTCTTAGAACAATACATAATCATAGATTCATAAGGTTTTGAGTTAAAATTCCACATGCAATACATTTTTAAGAACAAGAACACATATCTACTCATTTTCTTATCATCTATATACATGCACTAGCAAAGTATCACCAACAAGGATCATCTATAACACATGCAAGAGTATACTTTTTCTAAAATTTTATGAGAATCAAGAACAATAACACCTTGATCGCCACCTACCTTGGTGATATAGATCAATGGAACAATGTTCAAGGTTTTACACTTAGTATGGAAGAAGGAAGAAAAAAAAAATCAAGCTTGGATATGGGCGAGAAGCTCTCGCCATGGCTGATTTTGGGAGAGAAAAGAGAGTTTGAGAGAGAGAAATGGAAGGGTTCAAGTGTTGAGTGTGAGTGTGAGAGGAGATGTAAGAAAATCTGAAAATTCCCTCCCTATACACTCATTCTCGGCTCTCTCACTTAACACATAAGAGACTCTTCAAGTCTCAAAATATTATTTTATGTAGATAGTGGGCACTCTCATGAGTGCCTACACATTGAAAATCTGAAAATAGGATATATATATCTATACATATAATGGAGTCTTAGTGATAAAATCTCAATATATATCATTTATATATGCATGTAAGTGTGATATAATTAAACACACATTGTTACATACATATGTGTAGTACACGGCTTTTATGCCTAATGTTCATTAAAAATTTAATTCCATGCTAAAACACATATTTACATCATATAATATAATTTAGATGATATTTAATATCATAGGTTAATTAAATAACATAAGAGAAAAAAATAATTCAACTTATGCCCAAGAAAAATGGCTATCGGCCCTTTGGTTAAATCATGGGTTAAAATTTTTATTTCATATCATTCATAGGTATATTCACCAAGGTATATGATTTAAATGATAATTATATCATAGGATAATTAAAAGAGCATAAATTTTCGAAGGAAAACCCTAATTTCGAAAAATTAGGGTTTTCGAAACTAGTTATGGGATTTTTACTAATTCTAATGTTCAAGCATTAATTAAATGCTTATTAGTACTGTAATATCATAAAAATACCATAAGAAATAATTTCCTAAAGTTTCTTGATCATTAAAACCATCGCTCATCTTATCTCTAAACGCTGACGCTTGAAAACGCCTCAAAATGTTACGATCGACTCATCTTTAAAATGGTCGTAAATACTGTAATCTCATTATAAAATATTCCATTAATAATGGAATATAATTCCAAACTTGATTGCTTAAGAAATATCGTGACATTTCAACAGTCGATATGCATTTGACGTTAAAAATGTACTGCCGATAAAAGTTAGAACTTTCGATTTCTTTCATTCACTAACTTTGAGTGAGTGTGTAACAGGAAATTATTCCTTGTAAACAATTGAAATCATACTTGATTTCATATGTGATTTGATTTCACCGCAAAATTTTATTTTACGGGTTTTAAAGACCGTGAATAGGTTTTTAAAACTACGGGTTATTACAATACAACATTCTTTATTATATATCCTCTCTTATTAGCTAAACTCCAATCGTTGACTGACACTTGTAATATTCCCATTGGCTCTACTCTAATCCTCTAACAACTTCACTAACCTCCTTAACAACCCAAACAACCCTTCTCTTCTAACTGACTTCCAGCTAACCTCCTTCCATAACCGGCTCATTACCTGCTACTATCATAACAGCTCCCACTTTTGCTTATAAAGAGTGCCGTTTCCAGCAATGGCGAAGGCGACTCCTTGCGAATCAGAGATGGGATTGTTTCTGTTTGCAACCCAAACTACAGTGTCAGGTATGGCTTTGTACCATATCCCTAAGAATACATTCGTCGATTTTCCAGGGCAGAAAAATCCGAGCTCAAAAATTTGGGTTTCAGAAACCAAAGTCTTCCCAATAGCAATCGTTTGGTTATGAATAAGTGAGTGATCTGCTCCAGAGATTAATTTGAGAAACGCGATGGAGTGAACCAGAGAGCAGATGATTGCAGTGAAACGGAAGGCGCTTATTTTAATCCGATCACCGGTGATCGTAACAAATTTTTAGTGGTGGAGATTGGAGAAAGATTTAATGGAATATCATGGTGAAAAGATTTGGGAACAAGACATTTTTTAAAAGTGAGAGCATGACTTTTAACAAAATAAAGAAGACTTTGACCTCGTCCATGGATATACGATACCAGCTTTGAATTCTTAATGTGAGAATTAATCATTAAAAAAAAACCTAAGCTGTCGGAAACTTCTAATAAGTCCAATCCATCGTTGTAGATATTTGGTAATTTGAATGGATCTCTACACGTCTTTAAAACTTATTGTCTTCTCCAAACTCTCCTCTTTCTTTCAAGTAGAGACAAACAAGGTAGATCAGTTCTGCAGAGAACAAGACTAATTCCTCCTATTTGTTTACTTCAGTTTTGGGACAGAGGTGTTACTAGACATTGTCAACAACTTATGCTAATTGCCTGAGTAACTTAGTGATACAGAAGCTACATGTATTATTAGGATCAAAATAATGAAAAATTAATGATTATGATACAACTGCAGTGGGCAATGAAACTATTCTAGATCCATGCACCTAAAAACTTTGGATTTCTGCCTAACTTCATGCAATTTGTTGTGATTGTTGGATTTGTATACTGAAAGTAGATTTGTTGAGCTTGTATATAATATTTCTTGTTACCATTATTTCGATCTCTTATGTGAATTGTTTACTTGATTACATATGATGTCTCATTATCTCATATAAAAATTAGATCATACATTGTGTAGAAGACCACAGAAGTCTATATGATTGATTAAGCTAATTGAAATATAAAATGGATCACAGTTGAGACAACTTGAGGACAAGTTATTGATATAAACTGCAGTATAGATAAGAAGTAATTTGACTTGGTTGTTTATCTATACTGATACGTTTTGACGTATTGATGGATCACAATGAGATGAATTCTTCTATCTGACTATCGTGAAGAACCGATCTCGATAACTTTGCGTTGATCTTAACCTCGTTAAGGTTTCAAATAATTATCAGTCACTGACATCACTTTGACTTATTATGAGTGATAGTTACATGAGATAACATAATATTATCTACATCTTGGGTGGTAGCAGTGCTTGTATATCATGTTGTTATCTGTATCGAATAACCGTATCCATTTAGGATGATGACGTCCACTTAAGAAGCTCAAAATATTTATCGTACTAAACCTACAGTTGAGTTAGCTAGCTCACATAGGATATAATAGGGTTAAGAGTTGTACTATTTAAGAAATTAATAAGAGATTAATTATTTTAAACAGTTAGAGTACTATAAATAATTAATAAACGTGTGATATCTTAAATACGGAGATTCGTAAGTCTAAGTACAAGCCCGACTCAACTTTGATAATAAATGGGTAAGTCAACATTTATTTTCTAGTGAAATGAATAAATGTTTATGAATTAATTAATGTTTTGGGTTGAACATAAGATAATTATTTCATTTAGAGCTTATCTTTATTCCTGGTGACCCATCGGACCCTTTACTTGTAAATTTTGTCCCCCCCGTATTGTCCCACTAGTATTGTGTTATGTTAATTGTATTATTAATTTAATACACTTCCAAATCTAGATAGAAATTATCGATATATAAGAATATCAAAAGATAATTATTTCTAGAAATGAATTATTTTCAAGATAGAAAATAATTATTGTATTTATTAAATGTATCAGAATCCTGATCAATTAGGATTATAAAGAGAGCACTATAAAATAGGATAGGAGAAAGCCAGTAGTATCCTAACTACTTCAAATTTCAAAAATCACATGAAGGGAAAAAAATTTAGTGTTCTCTATAGATTGCTCACACTCAGTATTGAAGATCAGACATTAGGGATACAGTTGAGAAGATCAAAGTTGGTTGATCAGATTTACAAGATATTTGCAGGTAAATACAAGAAAATCCTTATATGATGCAATTAATTATATAAAAACTGTTAGGTATATAATCAATGCATGATGAATTAAATATTCAAGATAGATCATCAAGAATACGGAAAATCATATCTCCCTAAGGTGATGTCAATCTAATTTTATTTGTATATCTCAAGAGTAGGTGTCTTCTTTTCCATGATAGAAAAGATTTGTCTATACTTATGCAGAAAGCAATTATCTTAATAGAAAGTAGACATAGTACCCTAAACCCTAAGGAAAAAATACCATTTTATATCCTAATATTTGTATTTCTTTACAATTGTACCCTAACATTTGAAAAATCACAAATAATACTTACACTATCAATTGCAAAGGTGGGGAGCCGTTGAGCGTGGGGGCTAGGTTGGGGTTTATAGCAATTAGGATTTGTTTTGTTTTATAGAAAAAATCGTGGTTTCAATTTTCTTTTCTTTTTATTAAGGTGAAAGATATTGTAGTTCCTTCATTTAAAAGTGATTAGAAAAACATAACTTCAAATTGTGGCTAAATTTTATTTTTCACTATCCATAATACCTAGTTATTCTTATCCATCACTTGTCACAAAATCTTCATCCAACAAGTTATCCTTGGACAAAACTCAATTGTCCATAAATACAAGTTCAATGTGGAAATAAGAATAGTTGGAGATCAAGCTGAAAGTATGCGATAGGAGTCAACAAACTCACATAGTTCCTCTCATCTTTTCCGATCTTCAAAAGGACAATATTTGTAATTTTTCTCATTCAAACTAGCAAATCATGTGCAATCTTTTGATCTATCTTTCTAGACTTAAATGAACAAGTCCAAATTATACTCTCAGTTTGAACATAATGCTGCAAATATACAAGTTCCAGTTCCAACCAACCTGGTGACTGATAATCTCTGATGCATCTACCCTCCAAGTCAGTAATGATAACCGTTCCATTGTCGGAGTTGAAACTTGGCGAAGTACAGCTTCGTAGAAGACTACAACGCCCTTCAATAAAATAACCAGGCTCATTGGGTTCAGGCAGTATTGCTCCATCAGTTGCTAACATTAAAGCCACTGATGGCATGATCGGTCTCTTCAGCTAATTTTTGAACGCATAATAACCCCACATGTATGCATCTCTTCACTTGGGACTCCATGTATGTATCATTCAGACATTCGTCCGTCAGTTCCATAATCTTCTTCTCTTCCACAGCAACCATGCCTGCAGCAATCATCACCAGATAAGTTCATGCAACAATTATCAACAAATATGGCAAAAGCATTTGTAGCCAAGAGGAGTACATGGCCGAGGAGGCTATGATGATGATCATAGTGCTCAAATCCTCTGTTCTTTTTCCCACTAATTATCTCTAGAAGTACCACTCCAAGGCTATAGATGTCAGACTTCACTGAGAATTTCCCATGAAATGCATATTCTGGAGCCATATATCCACTGCATAAAAATAATCACTCATTAGGCCACCATGGAAAATAGTAGTGTGCTTTGATGAGATGCAACAAAACTTACTATGTTCCAACAACTCTCTTTGTTTTGGATATAGATTGATCCTCTTCAAATGTTCTTGCTAAGACAAAGTCTGATATTTTCGGATTTAGACTTGCATCAAGTAAAATGTTACTTGTTTTCAGATCCCGGTGGATAATCTTTAACCTCGAATCATGGTGGAGATAAAGCAGTCCCCTTGCAATTCCCATGATAATCTCAAAGCGCTTAGGCCATGTCAAAAGCGTCCTTCGATCCGGATCTGCACATGATCGACTACTTTGTCAGTATTTCGAACACTTAGACCTCACGAGTCACGCCTCATTAGTCTGTCGCGCCGCCGGTTAAAATCTATCCTCCCGCCGCGGTAATCTTCCCCATCATGTGGCGCAGCTACTCCAGCCACATTAGCAAGAGAGAGAGGGGTAAGGATGGTTAGATACAACAGCCATCATCTTCATCACTTCTTTTTTTCTTCCCGTGAGTGTGTTGTTGGTGAGGTTTTGTGTTTGTGTGTATTTTTTCTTATTTAAGAAACGTATAGGTACTAACAGTGACGGAGGGAGGAATTTTTTGTTGGGGGCCCAACTATTTATAATTTTAAAAGATAATAAAATATAATATTAAAAATAAAATTAAAATAATAATAATTTAAATAATATACAATATTATTTGAATAGAGGTAATTGTTCATACTAAATTTCTTTTATTATATTTTAATATCTTGCAAAGATAAAAATAAGATTTACTAACAAATAACTAAATAATCAATCGATAATAGTTATAAATAAAAACTTGTATTGATCATATTAATTCACATATAAAGCTTATTAAAATGTAAATAAATATCATGTATGATTGTTAGAATAAGTTTATCATAATCTTTTTAAAAATTGAATTGATCATAGTTACATATATCTTTTATTTTATCAATATTAAATTAATTATAGAATAAAGAAAAAGAAAGAAAGAGCATAAAGTAGAGAAAAGGGGAAAAATAAAAGAGAAATTGAGAAAATGAAAAAATAACAAAACTAAGAAAAGGAAAAGAGTTGGGAGCTGAAAAGGGAGAAAAGAAAAAATAGAAGAGAAATTGGGAGAATAAAAAAATAGCAAAAGTGAGAAAAGGAATAGAGGGGGGAGCGAGAAAGGGCAAGAAATAGAAAAGGAAAACAAATGAATAACAAAATTGAAGGAATAGAGTGAATAACAAAATTGAAGGAATAGAGGGGGGAGCGAGAAAGGGCAAGAAACGGAAAACAAATGAATAACAAAATTGAAGACGCCAAGATTCGAAACACAGACCTTTGGATCGAATTCTAGTCTCTTAACCAACTGCGCCATAATAACTTTCTGAAATTAGTACTATGTATATAGTAGTAATATTTTCGAAAAAAACTGGGGGGCCCATGGGCCCCCTAGACCCCTACGTAGCTCCGTCACTGGGTACTAAGCGGCCACTTTTAGAGGAAGAGCATTGCCATTTCCATTTGTATAATTAATTTTCATTGTCTTGCTTCGCTTTTTCCATGGAAGAGTTTTTTGTTTTGGGATTCCTACAAAACTTTTCATGGGAAAGTGTGATTATGGACTAAAATTTTCTTGATTTTGGGTATGGGAAGTGTAATCCTCGCAATATTTTTATGGGAAGTGTTTATTCTCGAAAAATTAAGTTTGCTGCACATTTGAATTTTGAATTTGAAGGAACCATTTTAGGTTTCAAATGTCTAAACGGATATTCGGATACCTTAATACCCGATTAAAAATTGGTCGGGATCGGTATAAAAATTGCAAAAATCGGTGTCGGTGCCGATTTTTTGGTATAGACACCCCTACCAAAACCCCATAACCTCCCATCTTTCACACACACACACACTTCACACTAAAAATACGAAGCCCAATTTTATAAGTTACAAACAGTTAAATAATAGTAAAGTTAATTTGTCCTATTTGTTGAACAAATCATAACAATTTGTCCTATTTTATAAGTTACAAACATTTAAATAATAGTTATAACAAATTTATCCTACTTAATTTAACAAATTTTTCCTACTTATTGTGCTATTTTTTATGCTACGTAAGTTCATTTTTTCAATTTTTAAATTGAATAGGTGTTGATTTGTATCTTGAAAGCAGATGGTTGAGCTTGTATACAATGTTTCGTTACCACTATTACAATCTCCTATCCGAATTGATTACTTGATTGCATATATCCGTGTCCACTTATCTCATATATGTTAGATCATACGATTGTGTAGAAGATCACGTAAGTCTATATGATTGGTCAAGCTTAATGAGATATAAAAGTTTCACGGTGAGATAACTTGAGGACGAGTTGTCGGTATAGGCGTGGTATAGATAAGAAGTGACTTGACTTGGTTGCTTGTCTATCTTGCACGTCTACGATGTATTGAAGGATCACGGTGAGATGAGTTCTTCTATCGACCGTCGTGAAGAACCTAGATCTCGGTGACTTACGATGATCTAAACCTCGATAAGGTATTAGGTGACTATGAGTTCTTGACCATCACTTTGACTTGTTATGGGTGAGGGTTATATGTTCTAACCCAATATTCTCCGCATCTTGGGTGGTGGCGGTGCTTGTATGTCATGCTAGTTATCTCAGATCGAGTCACCGTATCCGTTTAGGATGATGACGCCCCTTAAGGAGCTCAAAAGTTTATTGTACTAAACCATGCGCAGTTGAGTTAGCTCAAGTACAATAATAAGGTTGAGTGGTACTACTTAAGGAATTAAAGATATTAATTATTTTAGCAAATCGAATGCTCTAAATAATTAATGGACGCGCGATATCTTAAATACGGGATTCGTAATGTCTAAGTGCAGGCCGAATCACCTTCGTAATAAAGGGGTAAGTCAAGATTTATTCTCTAGTGGCATGAATGAATGTTTATAAATTAATTTATGTTCTGGGCTGAACATAAGATAATTAATTTATTTAAGGCCCATCTTTATTCCTTGCATTTGATCCCTGGGCTGGCCCATCCAGGCCCGTAGCTACTGCATGAAATCGGCGCCCCTCCCTCTCATTAAGATGATGATTTTATTCTCTTTATCCGATAAGGATATTATTATATTTATGAGATATGCATAAATCCTTTCCTTGTGGGATTTGATAGTGCATTATAAATATAAGGTAAGAGATAGAATCAAGGCTAATCCTTAATTAACTATCCTAAGTTTTTCGAGAATTCCATAGCTCTTGGAAGATATTTTCGAAAACTTGAGAAATGGTTAGGGTGATTTTCTGTAGCATTCTCCATAGATCGTCCTCACTCGACGTTGGAGATTGGGCAACCGGATACGATCCGGAAGATCAAAGCACGAGTCTCGATCCGCTCATCCCGCTCATTCCCGATGATTCAAAGGTAAACACGAGAAAACCCTACGTGTTGCAATTAATTATATAGACGCATGCTAGGAATATAATCAATGTATGGTGAATTAAACATCCAAGATAGATCCTCGGGAGAGGGTCAAAATCGATTTCCTACAATTGATATCGAGCTTGGGATCGATATCTTGGCTCGCTGGATTATTCACGTTTGATTATTACGTGCGCAATTAATTAATTGTTGAATCATCGCTCATCGTGGCTCGGTTTTATTTTTGTCGGATTTTGTTTTTCACCACGAGAAAATCCGTGGTTAGATTAGATTTTTCCCTGTAAATCTTATATGTAAAAGAAGAACGAAGATGAAAGCACGAAGAACGAGACGACGGAGAACAGGTCGCACGGCGTGCGGCGACAACGCTTCGGCGTGCACGGCGCTGCGACGGCCGCGCAGCCGCACGTTCGGTGAGAGAGGCGAGACTTCGGCGGCATCGGCTGCTGCTGGGTGTGCGGGCGTGCGATTCTCGTGCGAGCGCCTCGGCACACCCCGACGTTGAGCGCGCGAGCCATCGGGCCCGGGCGGCGGCAGACTCGGCGGCGGCGTGCGGCAGCAGCGCACGGGCGGCGTTTCGGCGGTGGGCGACGCGGGCGGCACATCTCGGCGGCCGGGTGCGGGTGCGGGGTGCGGGGTGCGGGCGCGCACTTCGCGCGAAGCCTCGGCACCGCCGGGCCCAGCGGCAGCGCTCGGCGGCGCTCGTCGCAGTCGCGACGCGCCATGGCGGTCGCTAGGTGCACGCACGCATCGCGCGAGATCCCCAGCGCTTGGCGTGGGTGATGGGCGCGTTTGTCGTCGAGATCCCCGTGCCTCACGAGCACCCTCGCGACCGCGAGGAAATCGCAAGACGTGGCGCGCGACTGCGCGATTTTTCGGCGAGTCGGCGCGAGATTCACAGATGAAACCTCAACCTGCGCGATTTTCTCGGCAGGCCGTAGTATGCGAGGATAGGGCGGCGGCGGTCTTGGTAGCGCATGGGCTGTGCCCTAGCGCGTGCCCGACCATCTTGGGCCGACCCGCCCAAACCCGGCATGCACCGTTTTCCACCAACCCGATTTTTCGCCCAAATCTAGTTTTGACGAATCCGTCCGTGCCGTGCACGCGAGGCCCGTTTTGAAGTTAATGAAGATCATGCTTTGCATTTCTATGTAATAGATTAGGCAGAAAGTGCGTGTTCCACAGTGAGCCACGATGAACGCGTTTTATTTTATTTTAAATCGCTCATTGCATGTCGTGGATGTTTAAATTATCGTACATGCTATGTATGTTTAAATTACGTGACAAACATATTATATGTTTCGTGATTGGATGCGCATAGTAAGCATGCTAGGTTTATCGCGTTTTCAAGCATATTTTAGAATTCTGAGCATGTTTTACATGTTGAGTTCTATAGAAAAGCATGCTAGGATTACGTGATGCATTGACAAACCTTTTGAAACAAAAGACTAAGCAAGTAACCCGACATATTAATTTTCAAATTAAAAATGTCAAGACCTCCACTTTTGATCTCTAAACAAAGTGAGGCGATCGTGAGTAAACGCCCACACGCCGTGGCTTGCTTGCACTGCTTATCATAAGTTTATTAGATGAGATTTGTAAATAAAACCTTTTAAATCTATTGAGAAGTGGGAGTTTCATGTGTAAACGCCCACACGCGCGTTGGCTTGCATGTGCGATTTTCATAAGTTCTTTAGAGATGGATTTAAAATGAGATAACAAAGGATTTTGAATTGGAGCGGTATGGTCTGAGTGAGTATGCCAATTCTAAGAATTCATTTCTGTTGTTAAAATTGTGGTCATTGCTTAGACATCACCTCGAGTACAACTTCGTGAAGTCCCTTCTTGCGATAGTGATGTGGTCTAGTAAGGTCCAATCATTAATTTCATTTGTCATAAGGATAAGTTGACATGGATTGAAATTAAACGACTAAAAGGTATATTTTAGTCCGGTCGAGGGGTTCATATGTATGGCGCCCACGCGCGTGGCTTGCATGTGGGATTCCTTGGGCGATTGGAGGTTTCAATCAATAATGTTTTTTCAAAAGGTTACAATATTGTTGTTACTTAATTATGTGCGATCGTATGCTTATGTGTTTACATTATCTTTTCGGATATGTCTCTTACATCGATTATCAATATGCTCGCACAAAATCCCTTATCCGTCCGAATTTTATCGGTGGAAATGAAACATTGAGAATGTTCTTACCGCGGAAGAAAATCTATTTGTACTCACTACACCCGTCCCAAGCCTCTCAGGCGATTCATCTCATCGATTAGGAGCGCAAGGAGCACGAGAAATGGGACAAATCAAATAGAATGGCAAAGTGCCTTCTTTTGGTCACCATGTGCGTAGTCCTTGCAACTCAAAGATCAAGAGATGAAAGATGCGATCATGATACGGCTAAGTCTTATGAAATCGTATGAGGAGTTGGACGTAATAAACTGTCATAATTGACAAAATCAATAATGTCAAGTTCAATGAAGGAAAGCGATTCGGTGCATGACCATGTAAAGCAAATGATCAATCTCTCGGAGAGCTTGAGTTGGTTGGAGGATATATTGATGACGTAGTAAGAATCAATATGATCCTCAACACTTTGCCCAAGTCTTTTAATGACACATTATAAAGCGATCCTTTATGATAAGAGTTATACTCTAGATTCATTGCAAGAGGATCTTGTAGCGGAAGAATAAAATGGGCAAGGTGCACGATCTTTAGTACGCACCTCAAAGAAAACCACCGTAGGGATGACATATGTCAGCCCTCGCCCGAGGATCTATCTTGGATATTTAATTCACCATACATTGATTATAATCCTAGCATGCGTCTATTTAATTAATTGCAACACGTGGGGTTTTCGTGTTTACCTTTGGATCGAAGAGGTCGATGGAGCGAGATGAATGGATCGAACGGATCGGACTCGTGCTTTGACCTTACGGATTGTATCCGGTTGCCCAATCTCCAACGCCGGTGAGGACGATCTATGGAGAATGCACCAAAAATCACCCAATACTCTATACTAAAAATCGAGAATCCTCTCAAGCTCTATGAGATGCACGAAATTTTAGGATTAATTAATGAGCATTAACCTAGACTTTATCTCTTACCTTATATTTATAATGCATTACCATAATCCCACAAGGAAAGGATTTATGCATATCCCATAAATATAATAATATCCTTATAGGATAAAGAGAATAAAATCTTTCCTTTGAGAGCTTAGGGCGCCGATTTCCTTAGTGCTACGGGCCTGGATGGGCGGCCAGGATCAAATGCAAGGAATAAAGATGGGCCTCAAATAAATTAATTATCTTATGTTCAGGAAAAGCGTATGTTAACCCTCGCCCGAGGATCCATCTTGGGTGTTTAATTCACCATACATTGATTATAAACCTAGCATGCGTCTATATAATTAAAGCGCAACACGTTGGGGTTTCACGTGTTTACCTTTGGATCCGCCGAGGTGGTTCGAGCGGGATGAGCGGATTGAGCGGTCGAGACTCGTGCTGACCTTACGGACGTATCCCGGTTGCCCAATCTCCAACGTCGGTGAGGACGATCTATGGAGAATCTACGGAAAATCACCCAATGCTCTCTCACAATTAAAACTCTCGAAAATTTTCTCTCTCACAACTATGAGATGACCGAAAATTGTCTTGTTATTTGTGTGTGTCTTAGACATTATCTCATACCTTATATTTATAATGCACTACCTTAATCCTATATGGAATGTTACCATAATCCTATATGGAATATTACCATAATCCTATATGGAATATTACCATACACTTAGGATTATTTCCATACTCTTAGGATTATTTCCATACTCTTAGGATTATTTCCATACTCTCAAGATTATTACCATAATCTTATATGGAAAGGATCTATGCATATTCCATAAATATAATTATATCCTTGTGGGATAAAGAGAATAAAATCTTGCCTTCGAGAGCTATAGGGGGCCGATTTCCGCGATCTTACGGGCTGGATGGGCCGACCGAGGATCAAATGCAAGGAATAAAGATGGGCCTCAAATAAATTAATTATCTTATGTTCGCCCGAACATAAATTAATTTATAAACATTCGATCATGCCACTAGAGAAAGAATGTTGACTTACCCTTTATTACCGAAGTTGAGTCGGGCTTGCACTTAGACATTACTGAATCCCGTATTTAAGATATCGAACGTCCATTAATCATTTCTAGCAATCGATCGCTTAAGCGATTAATATCCTTATTTCCTTAAGTAGTACCACTCGACCTTATTATTGTACTGAGCTAACTCGACTGCGGGGTTTAGTACAATAAACCTTTTGAGCTCCTTAAGGGGCGTCATCATCCTAAGCGGATACGGTTACTCGACATGAGATAACTAGCGTGACATATAAGCCTTGCCACCACCCAAGATGCGGAGAATCTTGGGTTAGAACATATAACCTCACTCATAACAAGTCAAAGTGATGGTCGAACTCATACTCACCTAATACCTTATCGAGGTTTAGATTATCGTAAGTCACCGAGATCTTGGTTCTTCACGACGGTCGAAAGAAGAACTCATCTCACTGTGATCCTTCAATACGTCGAGGCGCACCGGCATAGACAAGCAACTAAGTCAAGTCACTTCTTATCTATCTGCTGCTGCCTAAACCGACAACTCGTCCTTAAGTCGTCTCGGTTTGTGAAACTTTTTATATCTCATTAAGCTTGACCAATCATACGGACTTACGTGATCTTCTACACCTTTGTATGATCTAACTTATATATGAGATAAGGGGACATGATATATGCAATCAAGTATTGAATCGGATAGGAGATTGTAATAGTGGTAGCGAAACATTGTATACAAGCTCAACCAAAAGCGCTTTCGTTATACAAATCCAACAATCTCCCACTTATACTAAAGCAAACTTTAGTATACAATGTGTCTTTCTACTAGCTATTACAAACAACCATCACTTTGCTTCTCCCACTTATACAAAAGTTTCCTTTCTAAGTGGGTGCCATCAAGCGCAATCCAAGTCCTCTAACGTGACCATCGTAGACTTTTTGCGGCGTGCTCTTCGTGAATGGATCCGCTAGATTTTCCGTCGTATCAATCTTTTCAATCGACACGTCACCTCGTCTAACGATTTCTCGTATGACATGGTACTTTCTCTCTATGTGTTTGGTCGCTTTGTGGGTCCGTGGTTCCTTCGAGTTTGCCATCGCACGAGTTATCACGATAAACTATGATACTCTTGGGCAAACCGGTACCATATCTAGATCCATGAGGTAGTTCTTGAACCATCTGACCTCCTAGAAGCCTCCAGGCGGCTACATATTCGGCTTCCATGGTAGAGTCCATGATGCATCATTGCTTTGCCACTCGCCAGATATCGGCTCCACCTCCCAAGGTAAACACATAGCCCGGGTTGACTTTTCTCATCACGGTCGACTTGGAAACCCAGTGCAGATAACCCAAAGGCATTAGACTATCGCATGGTAAACTAGCCTATAATCTCGAGTCCTTTCGGTGCTTGAGTATATGCTTCTTTGATCAATGAGCTTGTCCGAGGTTAGGCGATATCTAGCTACTATGCTACCGCGCCAGCAGATATCGGGCCTCGTGCATAGCATTGCGTACATGAGACTTCTCACGTGAAGCGTAAGGAACTTGTCTCATTCCTCTATCTCCTTTGCGGTCATAGGTGATGCGTTTTTAGATAAAGGAACGCCATGTCCGAAGGTAGCAATCCTTTCTTGGCGGTGCATACTAAAACGAGTAATCACGATATCAATGTAAGGCGCTGAGATAAGCTCAACATTTTCTTCTTGCGATCTCGGTAAACCTTGATCCCAAGAATGTACGTGCATCTCCTAAGTCTTTCATTTGAAACTGATCGGATAGCCAACTCTTTACGTCGATAACGACTTCACGTTGTTGCCGACTAGAAGGATGTCATCTACATAAAGTGCAAGAAATACCACATCACCGTTGACATCTAGCGATACACACAACTCTCGCTAGCAACTGGGTAAATCCATAGGACTTTACCACCGTCAAAGCGTAAGTTCCATGATCGGGAGGCTGCTTAAGTCCATAAATGGACTTAAGCTTCCATACTAGATGCTCTTCACCCTTTACCACATAACCTTGGTCTTTGCATATAGATGTCTCTACCTTCCTCAAGGTAACCGTTTAGAAAGCGGTTTTAACATCCATTGCCAAACCTCTAGGTTCAAGTGGGCTGCTATGGCTAGAAGAATTACGATGGACTTGAGCATTGCTACGGTGAAAAGGTCTCATCGAAATCGATGCCCTCAACTGAGTGTACCCTTTCGCCACAAGCACGGCTTTAAAAGCGAAACCTCTCCATCGGAATCTCTCTTCCTCTTGTATATCCACTTACTACCTATGGCTTCCTTGCCATCCGGTAGAGTGTCTTTTCATATACATCCATAGCCGTTATGGACTCCATTTCTAAGTCCATAGCGGTGTGCCATGATCTTGCATCAATATCTTGTATTGCCTCCTTGTATGTCCATGGGTCGATTATTGCATGTTAGTCTTTGGGACTAAATCCAAGATTCACCCACGAACATAAATCGCTCGGGTTGACGAACAACCCTCCCACTGACGAGGTTCTACAGCATAATGGCGGTGGGTGCAGATACTTGTGGTTCTCTAACTGCACAACTTGCGTGTAGGTACCCACTTATGCGGTCGGTATCTCGGTGGAACTCGACCCACTTCAATTTCTTGAAGTATCGGTGTCGATCCTCCCACTAGACTCGACATCTCGTGCCTTTGGCCTTATCGGTGGTGGAATCGATCATCTTCTAATTCTTGAAGAATGATTTCAACTTTGGACTTATGATTTTCATGTAGTCCTCTTCAAGAAATCGAGCATTAGTGCTAATAATGACCTTCTCGATCCTTGGGACTATAGAATAAACCACCTTCGTTCCTCTAGGATAGCCAATAAACAGCCTTGCGTCGGATCTAGCCTCCAACTTGTCGTCGCTTCTTGTTCAACACATGTTTCGCCCATATCATATGTGGCTTAAAGCGGGCTTGCGCCCAAACCACAACTCGAAAGGGTCTTTTCATTGACTTGGGCGGTACTAGATTTAGCAAGTATGCCGCCGTCTCTAAGGCATACCCCGAGCGAAATAAGCAATGTAGCATAACTCATCATAGATCTAACCATTTCGAAAGAGTCCTATTTCTTGGCTCGACACACCATTTCTTTGTGGTGTGCCCGGTGAAATCTTGTTGGGATGTAATCCCACACTTCACTAGATAGTCCATAAACTCGTTGTTGAGGTATTCGCCACAGCGATCGGACCATGATGACTTGATACTTTACTCAGCCGTCTCCACTTCCGCCTTAAACTCTTTGAATTTCTCAAAGCATTCGGATTTGCGGTGAAGCGGTATCGTATCCGTACCTTGAGTGTCGTCGATGAAAGTGACAAAATACCATACCTCCACGAGCTTGTGTGGACATTGGTCCACACGGTCGAATGGACTAACTCAACATTTACGTGGCTCTATAACCCTTCGCTTTGAAGGGTGCGGTCGACATCTTACCTTCATCTGAGATTCGCAGATCGGGAGCGGATGGCGTGAGATTACCCAACGCTCCATTCTTAGCGGTCTTTGGATCCTATTTAGATTGATGTGACCTAATCTAAGATGCCGAGAGAAAAGTAGAGTCATCTTCTTGAAGAAAACTTTCTCTTTTAGGGTTTGATGAAGATGCAACATAGTTATAGGTATTATGTTTTGCGAAATAGTATAAAGCGAATTATATAAGGTGCCAACACGGATAACCGTCATTTCTTATGATAGAAACACCACTATCAAAAATAACGAGAATATCCATGAGTAAATAATTTGAAACAGAACAAGGTTCCATGAAAATCCGGCACATATAAAGCGTCTTTCAAAACTAAAAGCGTTGTCCCAAAACATAAAGAAACATCTCCAGCCGCAGCTTGACTTTCGCGCGTTGCCCATGGAATCGTTATCTCGCCATCAAACGACTCCCTTGTCGCGGGAACCCCGCAGGTGTAACAAACATGATCGGTTCTTGCCGTATCTACTACCCGAGAATGGGTAGAACAAGTCGCTAAACATGTTTCCGTTACTTAAAGCAAGCGGCGTACTTGAGCTTGAGCATAGGGCACTGGCCTTCAATGCCCGGTCTTGCAAGCAGCTTGAAGCACTTGCCGCCTCCTTCGCTTCTTCAAGCCTCCGTTGGCAACCATGTTCTTGCTCCCATTACTCCCACTATTTCCTTGCCTTTACCACCTTTGGCACCTTTTCTATTTCCATTTTGCAGCGGAAATTTTGGGCCCTTAGATGTGCTAGCGAGCATGTGCTCCTTTTCCCATAACTCCTTCGCGACAACGAGATCATTAAACAGCCGACTAAGTGTAAACTCGGTCTTGCTCATGATCGCATTCGCCGAAAGTTCTCAAAAGACTTGGGCGGTGTATTGAGGATGATATCGACCTTGGCCGCCGCTCAATACCTCCTCCCAACCGATCAAGACTATCCATGAGATGAGTCGTGTGGGAGACATGTTCATGGACGAACTTCCTTCTTCCATCTTACATGAGATCTCTCGTTGTGTGGGCGGATTGTCCGATCCACCGCCCAAACTTACTCGAGACTTGACCAAATATCGGTCGCGTCACCATCGATCGATCTTTGCGGTACAAGCCTTTGGACATCGTAGTCATCATATAGCATTTAGCCATATTGTTTGACTTATTCAAAGTCGCTTGACTCTGTTGCTCATTAGTCGATCGTCGATAAGGGCATCGGGTTTAGGAGTAGTGAGAACAAACATGTGTTCTTCAATGATAAGAACATATTCCATGTTTCGTTTCCACTCGATAAAATTTGGACGGATAACGGTTTTGTGCGAGCATATTGATGTCGGCGTAAGAGACATATCGAAACGATAATGTAAAACACATAAACATCTGATCGCCAAATAATTAGTAACAATAATATTGTAACCTTTTGATAAAACAATATTAATTGAAACCTCCAATCGCCCAAGGAATCCCATATGCAAGCCACGCGTGTGGGCGTTTACATGAACCCTCGACCGGACTAAAATATACCTTTTAGTCGTTTAATTTCAATCCATGTCGACTTATCCTTATGACAAATGAAATTAATGATTGGACCTTACTGACCACATCACTATCACAAGAAGGACTTGGCGGGAAGTTGTACTTGAGGTGATGTCTAAGCATTGACCACAATTTTAACAGTGAAGATGAATTCTTAGAATTGGTATACTCACTCGGACCATACCGCTTCCAATTCAAATTCTTTTGTTATCTCATTTTATATCTATCACTAGAGAACTTATGAAAATCGCACATACAAGCCCACGCGTGTGGGCGTTTACATGAAACTCCCACTTCTCAATAGATTTAAAAGTTTTATTTAGAAATCTCATCTAACAAACTTATGATAAGCGGTGCAAGCAAGCGCTGCGTGTGGGCGTTTACTCACGGTCGTCTCGCTTTGTTTAGAGATCGAAAAGTGGAGGTCTTGACATTTTAATTTGAAAAATTAATTTGTCGGGTTGCTTGTAGTCTTTTTATTCAAAAGGTTTGTCCATGCAGATCACGTAATCCTAGCATGCTTTTCTATAGAACTCGACATGTAAAACATTCTCGCGGAATTCTAAAATATGCTTGATAAGCGCGATAAACCTAGCATGCTTACTATGCGCATCCATTACGTAAAACACTTAAAGGTTTGTCAACGTAATTTAAACATACATAGCATACTCTATCGCATAATTTAAACATCCACGACATGCATATGAGCGATAAAAATAAAATAAAGCGTTCATCGCGCCCGATCGTGAAACACTGCACAATTAAATCTAATCTATTACATAGATTTACAAAATACGATAATTAAACTTGACAGACCTCGCGTGCACCCGCGCGGACGGATTCAACAATTGGGCCTCGCGTGCGGGCGCGGGCGGAATCTCGGAAGCGGGTGCGGGCGGGTCGCATTAAAATGTCTTGGCAGCGTGCTGAGCGAAAGCCCACTGCGCGCCTTGACCTTTCGCCGCGCCGCTTTGCCAGCGGCTCACGCTGGCTCGCCTCGCGGATAACGCTGTGACGCGACCGTCGGCTGCGCGTGCTTGTGCCACGCCCAAGCTCGACGTCTGTAGAGACATCGCCCGCCGGCCATACCTCGCGACCATGAGTGCGCTCGCCAGCCGGGTTTCAGCGCGAACGCGCCCGTCGCCCGTAGCTTCGCACGGCGCGCTGCCTCGCGGGTAATCCTCGCGACCGCTGAGTTCGCTCGCTAAGCGCCGAGGATCTCGCGCGAGCGCGCTCCCGTCGCCCGCAGCCCTCGCGATCGCTGTAGCGACCGCGAGACTCACCATGAAACCACCCGTAAGATCGCCGAGCTACTGCTTTTCCGTCGTTTTCGTTCTTCGTTCGTTCGTCTTCGTTCTTCTTTACGAGATAAGACTTACATAATAAAATCTAATCTAACCACGGATTTTCTCGTGGTGTAAAACAAAACCAACAAAACAAGCGAGCCACGATGAGCGACAAATCCACAATTATAATAGCGCACGTAATAATCAAGCGTGAATTAATCCAGCCAGGCGAGATTCGATCCCGTGCTCGATACCAGTGTAGGAAAAGCGTATGTTAACCTCGCCCCGAGGATCCATCTTGGGTGTTTAATTCACCATACATTGATTATAAACCTAGCATGCGTCTATATAATTAAAGCGCGACACGTTGGGGTTTTCACGTGTTTACCTTTGGATGCGTCGAGGTGGTTGAGCAGGATGAGCGGATTGAGCGGTCGAGACTCGTGCTTTGACATACGGGACTGTATCCCGGTTGCCCAATCTCCGGCGTCGGTGAGGGCGATCTATGGAGAATGCTACGGAAAATCACCCGATGCTCTCACAATTAAAACTCGAAAATTTTCCTCTCTCACAACTATGAGATGACCGAAAATTGTCTTGTTATTTTGTGTGTGTCTTAGACATTATCTCATACCTTATATTTATAATGCACTACCTTAATCCTATATGGAATGTTACCATAATCCTATATGGAATATTACCATAATCACATATGGAATATTACCATACACTTAGGATTATTTCCATACTCTTAGGATTATTTCCATACTCTTAGGATTATTTCCATACTCTCAAGATTATTACCATAATCTTATATGGAAAGGATCTATGCATATTCCATAAATATAATTATATCCTTGTGGGATAAAGAGAATAAAATCTTGCCTTCGAGAGCTATAGGCGCCGATTTCCACAGTCTTCACGGGCTTTGGATGGGCCGGCCAGGATCAAATCTGAGGAATAAAGATGGGCCTCAAATAAATTAATTATCTTATGTTCACCAGAACATAAATTAATTTATAAACATTCGATCATGCCACTAGAGAAAGAATGTTGACTTACCCTTTATTACAGAAGTTGAGTCGGGCTTGCACTTAGACATTCTGAATCCCGTATTTAAGATATCGAGCGTCCATTAATCATTTCTAGCAATCGATTGCTTAAGCGATTAATATCCTTATTTCCTAAGTAGTACCACTCAACCTTATTATTGTACTTGAGCTAACTCGACTGCGGGGTTTAGTACAATAAACCTTTGAAGCTCCTTAAGGGGCGTCATCATCCTAAGCGGATACGGTTACTCGTCTGAGATAACTAGCGTGACATATAAGACGCCACCACCCGAGATGCGGAGAATCTTGGGTTAGAACATATAACCCTCACTCATAACAAGTGAAGTGATGGTCAAGAACTCATACTCACCTAATACCTTATCGAGGTTTAGATTATCGTAAGTCACCGAGATCTTGGTTCTTCACGACGGTCGAAAGAAGAACTCATCTCACTGTGATCCTTGATACGTCGAGGCGTGCCGGCATAGAACAAGCAACTAAGTCAGTCACTTCTTATCTATCTGCGGACCTAAGCCGACAACTCGTCCTTAAGTCGTCTCGTTGTGAAACTTTTATATCTCATTAAACGACCAATCATACGGACTTACGTGATCTTCTACACCGTGTGATCTAACTTATATATGAGATAAGGGGACATGATATATGCAATCAAGTATTAATCGGATAGGAGATTGTAATAGTGGTAACGAGAAACATTGTATACAAGCTCAACCAAAGCGCTTTCGGTATACAAATCGACAATGTTGACCCGAACATAAATTAATTTATAAACATTCGATCATGCCACTAGAGAAAGAATCTTGACTTACCCTTTATTACAGAAGGTGAGTCGAGACTTGCACTTAGACATAACGAATCCCGTATTTAAGATATCGAGCGTCCGATAATTATTTATAGCCTTACATTGCTTAAAATAATTAATAGCTTTAATTCCTAAGTAGTACCACTCAACCTTATTATTGTACTTGAGCTAACTCAACTGCGGGGTTTAGTACAATAAACCTTTGAGCTCCTTAAGGGGACGTCATCATCCTAGCGGATACGGTGACTCGTCTGAGATAACTAGCGTGACATACAAGACGCCACCACCCAAGATGCGGAGAATCTTGGGTTAGAACATATAACCTCACCCATAACAAGTCAAAGTGATGGTCGAGAACTCATACTCACCTAATACCTTATCGAGGTTTAGATCATCGTAAGTCACGAGATCTTGGTTCTTCACGACGGCGGATAGAAGAACACATCTCACTGTGATCCTTCAATACGTCGTAGAGGCGTACCGGCATAGACAAGCAACCAAGTCAAGTCACTTCTTATCTATCTGACTATCTCGACAACTCGTCCTCAAGTTGTCTCGGTGTGAAAATTTTATATCTCATTAAGCTTGACCAATCATACGGACTACGTGATCTTCTACACATCGTATGATCTAACTTATATATGAGATAAGGGGACACGATATATGCAATCAAGTATTCAAATCGGATAGGAGATTGTAATAGTGGTAACGAGGAAACATTGTATACAAGCTCAACCAAAGCGCTTTCAAGATACAAATCCGACAACCCGCTTTATCGAAGATGAAAAGGAAAAGTGGAATTCAAGAGATGCTAAGGCTAAAGAAAAGAGTGGGAGTAATCAAAGGGCTCTACCGGTGGTTTGAAAAAGCGAAGGAGAAGAGGCAAGTGCTTCAAGTGCGGTGAGGCCCGGGCATTGGAAGGCTAAGTGCCCCAAGCTCAGGCTCAAGGTACATCATTGCTTTAATGTGAAACATGTTTAGCAACTTGTTTACCCATTCTTGGGTAGTAGACACGGGTGTGTTGATCATGTTTGTTACACTGCGCGGGTTCCGCGGACAAGGAGTCGCATGATGGCGAGATAACGATCTCCATGGGCAGCGGCGAAAGTCGAGGGCGTTGCGGTCGGAGATGTTTCTTTATGTTTTGATAGAGCAGTTTTAGTTTTAAGGGCGTTTTGTATGTGCGGAGTTTCGGTGAACCTTGTTTCGGTTTGAAACTATTTATTCATGGATATTACATTATTTTTGATAGTGGTGTTTCTATCATAAGAAATGACGAAGTTATCTATGTTGGCACATTATATAATTCGCTTTATACTATTTACGCTAAACATAATACCTATAACTATGTCAGATCTACATCAAACCTTAAAAAGAAAGTTTTCTTAGCAGATGACACAACTTTTCTCGGCATCTTACATTAGGTCACATCAATCTAAATAGGATCCAAAGACTAGCTAAGAATGGGCGTTGGGTAATCTCACGATTACTCTGTTCCCGATCTGCGAATCACATATAGAAGGAAAGATGTCGACCGGACCATGGCGAAGGTTATAGAGCAAAAAGTGTTGGAGCTAGTCCGTTCGACTGTGTGGACCGATGTCCACACAAGCTCGTGGAGAATGCAGTATTTTGTCACCTTCATTGGCGATTACTCAAGTGCGGATACATATACCGCTTCTTCCGCAAGTCCGAATGCTTTGAGAAATTCAAAGAGTTTAAGGCGGAAGTGGAGCGAAGTTTGGTAAAAGTATCAAGTCATCTTTGCGGTCCGATCGCGGTGGCGAATACCTCGATAACGAGTTTATGGACTATCTAGTGAAGTGTGGGATTACTCCCGACGCCTTTGCCAAGGCACACCACAGCAAAATGGTGTGTCGGAGCGAAGAAATAGGACTCTTTTGGAAATGGTTAGATCGATGATGAGTTATGCAACTTTGCTATTTCGTTACGGGGTATGCCGTAGAAGCGGTGGCATACTTGCTAAATCTAGTACCATCAAGTCGATCGAAAAGACCCCTTCGAGTTGTGGTTTGGTATGAAGCTAGTTTAAACCACATAAGGATATGGGACGGTCCGGCATGTGTCTTTGAACAAGAAAGCCGACAAGTTGGAGGCTAGATCGACGCAAAGGCTGTTTATTGGCTATCATAGAGGGACGAAGGTGGTTTGTTCTATAGTCTAAGGATCGAGAAGGTCATTATTAGCACTAATGCCCGATTCTTAGAAGAGGATTATATGAAAATCATAAATCCAAAGTTGAAATCATTCTTGAGAATTAGAAGATGATCGTATTCCACCACCGATTAGGCGAAGGTGCGAGATGTCGTGTCGGTGGGAGGATCGACACGAGATACTTCAAGAAATTGAAGTGGGTCGAGTTCCTTTGGAGATACCGGCCGTCTGGTGGCTCTATCCGACAAGTTGTGCAAGATGAGAACCACAAGTTCTTTGCACACCGTTGCCATTGTGCGATGGCGCCTCGTCGTAGTGGGAGGTTGTTCGTCGACCCGGCGATTTATGTTAAATGAGTGAATATTGAATTTAGTCCCGAAGCGGCGGGCAATAATCGACCCATGGACATACAAATGGCGATCTGAAGACATTGATGCAACATCGTAGCACCGCTATGGACTTAGAAATTGAGTCCATAACGACTATGGATGTATCGAAAGACACCTCTACCGGATGGCGAGGAAGCCGTAGGTAGTAAGTGGGTATCTGAGAGGAAGAGATTCGAGAGGAGAGGTTTCGACTTTTAAAGCCGGGCTTGTGGCGAAAAGTACACTCAGTTGAGGGCATCGATTTCGATGAGACCTTTTCGCTGTGGCGATGCTCAAGTCCATCGAATTCTTCGGCCATAGCAGCCACTGAACCTTGAGGTTTGGCAAATGGATGTGAAAACCGCTTTTCTAAGCGGTTACCTTGAGGAAGGTAGAGACATCTATATGCAATGAACCGAAGGTTATGTGGTGAAGGGTGAAGAGCATCTAGTATGGAAGCTTAAGAAGTCCATTTATGGGCTTAAGCAAGCCTCACGATCCTGGAACTTACGCTTTGATGAGGTGGTAAAGTCATGGATTTACCAAGTTGCCTAGCGAAAGTTGTGTGTATCGTTTAGATGTCGGCGGTGTGTGGTATTTCTTGCACTTTATGTAGATGACATTCTTCTAGTTGGCAATAATGTGAAGTTGTTATCGGGGCGTAAAGAGTTGGTTATCCGATCGGTTTCAAATGAAGACTTAGGAGATGCAGCGTACATTCTTGGGATCAAGGTTTACCGAGATCGCGAGAGGAAAATATTGAGCTTATCTCAGCGTCTTACATTGATCTTGTGATTACTCGTTTTAGTATGCGGACCGCGAAATGATTGCTACCTTTCGGACATGGCGTTCCTTTATCTAAGGGCGATCACCTATGACTACAAAGGAGATAGAGGAAATGAGACAAGTTCCTTACGCTTCGCCGTAGGAAGTCTCATGTACTGTAATCTATGTCGAGGCCGATATACGCTATCACGGTAGGCATAGTAGCTGATATCGATCTAACCTGGACAAGCTCATTGAATTGCGATAAAGCATATACTCAAGTACACGAAAAGGACTCGAGATTATAGGTTGGTTTACCATGCGAGATAGTCTAATGCCTTTGGGTTATCTGAGACTCGGTTTCAAGGCGGCCGTGACGAGAAAAAGTCTACCCAGGCTATGTGTTTACCTTGGGAGGTGGGCCGTATCACGGCGGAGTGGCTGGCGATGCATTGCGGACTCTACCATGGAAGCCGAATATGTAGTCGCTTTGGAGGCTGCTAAGGAGGCTGTATGGTTCAAGAACTACCTCATGGATCTAGGTGTGGTACGGTTTGCCCAAAGTATCATAGTTTCTTGTGATACTTTCAGTGCGATGGCAAACTCAAGGAACCACGGACCCACAAGGCGACCAAACACATAGAGAGAAAGTACCATGTCATACGAGAAATCGTGAGGCGAGGGGCGTCTTGATTGAAAAGATTGATCGACGGATAACCTGGCGGATCCATTCACAAAGAACTGCGCAAAAATCTGAAGTGCGTTCGAGGACTTGGATTGCGCTTGATGGCACCCACTTAGAAAGGAAACTTTTGTATAAGTGGGATAAGCAAAGTGATGGTTTTGTTTGTAATAGCTAGTAGAGACACATTGTATACTAAAGTTTGCTTTAGTATAAGTGGGAGATTGTTGGATTTGTATCTTGAAAGCGGTTTTAGTTGAGCTTGTATACAATGTTTCTGTTACCACTATTACAATCTCTATCTGAATTGATTACTTGATTGCATATATCGTGTCCCTTATATCATATATAAGTTAGATCATACGATGTGTAGAAGATCACGAAGTCCGTATGATTGGTTAAGCAATGAGATATAAAAGTTTCACAATTGAGACAACTTGAGGACGAGTTGTCGGTATAAGCTGCGGTATAGATAAGTGACTTGACTTGGATGCTTGTCTATGCTTGATGCGTCTCTTTCGTATTGAAGGATCACGGTGAGATGAGTTCTTCTATCGACCGTCGTGAAGAACCTAGATCTCGGTGACTTACAATGATCTAAACCTCGATAAGGTATTAGGTGACTATGAGTTCTTGACCATCACTTTGACTTGTTATGGGTGAGGGTTATATATTCTAACCCAATATTCTCGCGTCTTGGGTGGTGGCGGTCTTGTATGTCATGCTAGTTATACGTATCAGTCAAGTATCCGTTTAGGATGATGGCGTCCCTTAAGGAGCTCAATAGGTTTATTGTACTAAACCTGCGGGTTGAGTTAGCTCAAGTACAATAATAAGGTTGTGTGGTACTACTTAAGGAATTAAAGATATTAATTATTTTAAGCGATCGAGAATGCTCTAAATAATTAATGGACGTGCGATATCTTAAATACGAGGATTCGTAATGTCTAAGTGCAAAGCTGACTCACCCGGTAATAAATGGACAAGTCGACATTTATTCTCTAGTGGCATGAATGAATGTTTATAAATTCATTTATGTTACAGGTGAACATAAGATAATTAATTTATTTAAGGCCCATCTTTATTCCTTGCATTTGATCCTGGGTGGCCCGTCCGGGCCGTAGCTCTTGCATGAAATCGGCGCCTCCCTCTCATTAAGATGATGATTTTATTCTCTTTATCCGTTAAGGATATTATTATATTATGGGATATGCATAAATCCTTTCCTTGTGGGATTTGATAGTGCATTATAAATATAAGGTAGAGATAGAATCAATGCTAATCATAATTAACTATCCTAAGTTTTTCGAGAATTCCATAGCTCTTGGAAGATATTTTCGAAAACTTGAGAAATGGTTAGGGTGATTTTCGTAGCATTCTCCATAGATCGTCCTCACTCGGCGTTGGAGATTGGGCCACCGGATACGATCCGGAAGATCAAAGCACGAGTCTCGATCCGTTCATCCCGTTCATTCCCGACAGATTCAAAGGTAAACACGAGAAAACCCCTACGTGTTGCAATTAATTATATAGACGCATGCTAGGAATATAATCAATGTATGGTGAATTAAACATCCAAGATAGATCCGAGAGAGGTCAAAATCGATTTCCTACAATAGGATCGTCGAAATTTAACGTGAATATGAATGTGTATAAATGATTTTCTATGCTACGTAAGTTCATTTTTATGCTACGATAGCATTTTGAATTTACATGTCGTTAGGTCATCCACATCATTAGTTCATTTAGTTCATTTATGCTACGTAAGTTCATTAGTTCATTTACATAAGTTCATTTACATGTCGTTTTATGCTACATAAGTTCATTTAAATATTTGATATTTTGCCGTTATATGATAATGAAGAGAAATTTCACCTTTTCTCGGCATTTATAGCACAAATGGGACGAGATTAGATGGTGCAAATCTGAATTAACTTACATAGATTTTAATTAGGTGAGGAAACCAGGGGCTAATATCGATGAGTCGGCAACATAGTACATAAATTGGTACTCATGTCGAGAATTAAGTGCAATAATTAAGAATTTCTTAGCGGACTTAATGATTTTCAAGTCAAATACTTACACGTGACTTGCACTTTCTAAAATAATAGCTTCTTCAAGAAATTAGTACAAATCGTGCTTGGATGTATAGGCGGTTTCAACGGATGAAAATTTCGATCCCGAATTTCTTAGCGGACTTAATGAATTCATGGATTTTGCAATGACTCAAACAATGTTATTGGATGGGGACAAAGTTAAGTATTCGTGCGAAGATGTGATAATATGTATTATCGTGTAAAAGATAGAGTTCAATATCACATTGCAAAAATGGATTAAATGCGAGGTTACGAGCTTTGGAGGTTCATGGGGAATCTGAAATACCAACGAAAAATTATCAGAATTTAGAAGATGTTCAGTACGAACAAAGTAGCTACCATACTATGGTGACGGACGTTGCGATGTCTCAGAGAAATTTTCAAGACTTTGAAGAGTTGCTTAATCCGGAAGCACAACAACTGTATGATATGTTGGATGCTGCGGATAAGGAGTTGTGGCCAGGTTGTAAGTCTCATTGCACGATGTCTCAGAGAAATTTTCAAGTCTCATTCACAGTTGTCGCGTGTGGCTCGTCTATTGTCCTTGAAGGCGAGGGTAACATGTCCGAGAGAAATTTTGATCAATGGTGAATTGATCAAGGAAATTGTGCGGAAGATAACTTGGTTCTAGTAACTTCTACGATGCGAAGAAGTTATTACGTGACATGGGGCTTCCGTAGACAAGATTGATTGTTGCCCTAATAATTGCATGATTTATTGGCGCGATGATTGTGAATTGGTTCAATGTAAATTCTGTAGTACTCCTCGTTACAAAGAAAATAATCGAGGATCGAGGATCAGTGGAAAAACACCGTAGCGACAAAGACTATGTACTATTTTCCTCTTACTCATCGACTACAAAGATTGTATGCATCTAAAGCTACAATGAGACATGCATTGGCATGCTTCGTCGAGAGATGATGGAGTTATCGTCGTCCTGCGGACTCACCGCATGGAAACACTTGAATGAAATTTTTCATGATTTTGCTGAAGAGGTTCGAAATGTTAGATTAGGGTTATCCACGGATGGTTTTCAACCTTTTGGTCAGTCGGGCCAACAATATTCTTCATGGCCGATCATTTGGATGTGTATGAAGGAACAATACATGTTCCTTATAATCCTAGTCCCGACCCATGGAATCAAATGAGAAATTAGATGTTTTTTTGCGGTAGCTAATAGGCGAGCGATAGAGTTGTGGAATATGGTGTTCTTACATATGACATGTCGGTGAACCAAAATTTTCAAAAAGCAGCGTTAATGTGGACAATTAGCGATTTTCCCGCCTACTCTATGTTGTCGGGTGGAGTCCGCGGAAGACTTGCATGTTCGCATTGCGAATGAAACTGAAGCTTTCACCCTAGCACATAGTGAAAAACAATCATGGTTTGATAACCATCTAAATTTTTTACCTAAGGGCCATCCATTTCAAAGAGATAGAAAAAATTTCCTCAAAAATAAGATTATTACAGCAGAACCTCCACTCGCAAGATCAGGCAAAGATGTATTGGCTGAAATATAGATGATGAGATTATTAAAAGTTCAAGAGAATATTGATACAATTAATAAGGTTGTAGCTCGTCGTTTTGCACGGGTGGAAAAAACGTAGTATATTTTGGATTTGCCTTCTTGCCACCTTTTAATTCGTCACAACTTGGATGCCATGCGTTGAGAAGAATGTGTTCAATCTGATGTTGAACTTACGGAGAAGACAAAAGATACGATCAAATCTAGGGATGAGCTAAACATGTATCGCTCGAGCCATCTTTGAAAAGAATGATGTGACAAACAAGTATCCAAAGCTTGTTACACACTTGACACGAACGAGAAGAAAGTCTTGTTTGAATGGATGAAAACCTACGATTTCTAGACGATTATGTATCAAATATGGGAAGATGTGTCGACATGAGTAAACTTAAGATGTTTGGGATGAAAAGTCACGATGTCATGTGTTCATGCAACGGATTCTACTGTTGCTTTTGTGAATTACTCCCAAAAATGTGTGGAAGGCGATCACAGAAGTGAGTTTATTTTTCAAAGACTTAACCTCTTAGAATATACAAAGTGAGGACATGTGTAGACTCGGTGACAATATCCCTATCACTTTATGCAAGTTTGGGCACATCTTTCCACCCACTTTTTGATTCAATGGAGCATCTTCCAGTTCATTTAGTCGTGAAGCTCGCTTTGCAGGACCGATTCAATATAGATGGATGTACCCATTTGAAAGGCGAAAATAACAAAGTTGCCCTTATATCTTATATGTATATGTAAACTAACTCCATTCATGAATATGTACATACGAAAGTTGAAAAACAATGTAAGGAACAATGCTAGAGTGGAAGGTTCTATTTGTAATGCTTACTTAGTGGAATAAGCATCTACTTTTTGCTCATATTACTTTGAGGAACATGTGAGCACAATACATACGAATGTGCCTCGTAACTTTGATAGTGTAGATCTTGTTAGATCCGAGGAACATCTAGATAGACTATCAGTATTCAAACAAAAATGACATTATTTTGGAAAAATGTCGAAGAGATACTTGGATGACAAAGAGTATCATGCAGCTCACACATATATTCTACTCAACTGTGTAGAAGTTACAGAGACATATCTCAAGTATGTACTATTACTAAATTTTACCATTTATTTGTATATAGATTATTATATGTAGCGATATATCTTGTTTAAGGTTATTTGTGGATCAGTTGTGCGCGTACTTTATCTCAGAGCAAGAAACAAACGATCAGATGGAAGCACAATTTGTGTCGTGGTTCCGTTCACTAGTGAGATTATCTAGTCTTAATATAGTAATACTACAATCATGGTTTAAATGTAGATGAGAAGTCTTATTTTCAATTTTTTTAATATATAAAATTAATATTTTTAATTATAAAAAAAAATTATATAAAATATAATTAATATTATTAAATAATCATAGATATGTATATTAAATAATATTATAAATATATATATTTAATAGAATATCGGTCGAGCTTTTTTGGCCCGAAACCCGGTAGACCCCGAATTTTTTTCGAACGATTTTTTTAGGCCCGATTTTCGGGCCTTTAATTTTTAAACCCAAACCCCGGGTATTCCAAACGGGCATTTCGGGCCGGACTTATTTTGCCGGCTCTACTTTTAAGACTGAAGTATGACATAATATGTCGACTTATTATATATAAGTACACAAATTTTATATATAATGTAGTTTTGTACATAATTTTTTAAAAGAATATATATATATATAAATATACGATCTTATATGTTATAATAATTTTACAATGATTTCTATTTTTCTCCAAATTGAAACAGACGTGACAAATCGGAATGTTGATGTACATAAATCGAACTTTAAAATACAAGATCGTACATATTATCTTAAAGCATAGTCATTTCATTCGGATTGCATACGATTAAATATCAGATTTCTTGAAATAGTTGAGAAAATATTAATTGTGACATACCGTATTCGAATATGTGATGCTAGTTTGAAGGCGGTGTATTGTAATTAATTATTTCTCAACCTTTTAAGATGTAAGATGACATAAAATAGCGATGTTTGAAGATAATATGTATGATATCATTTTTAAACGTTCGATGTGTCCACATCAATATTTCGGCTTTCCACGTTTGTTTTAATTTGGGAAAAAATAGAAACCATAATAAAATTACTACAATGTATAAGTTTGTGTATTTATATACTCTTTAAAATTTATGTAAAAATCAAAATAAGTGCAAAATTCATGTATTTATATACCAATAACCGTAATATGTTTTCTCACCCTCAAAACTTTCATGTCGGAGTAATTAAATTATATAAATCATTTGACCCAAAAAAAATATATTCTATAATTTGAACTATTTGTTTAATTTAATCTAATTAAGGGCCAAAAAGTGTTATATTAATTGTGGGTTAATGATTAATGTGGGCTATTTATTTAGTTTCATTAAATTAATGTTTTATCAATTAAATATTATAAGTTGTAAAAAAAAAAGAATCTATATGAATAAAATGATAAGTGTACGCTAAACTGATAAGAAGAAAATAGCTTGAAATCATAACAACGGCATTAATATCTAAAGAATACATAAAATTACATGATATATTAGAAAATATAACACAGATATATTTAAAATAATAATAGTGACAAGATTAAATTTAGTAGATATTTTTTTTATTAGTAATCAAGTCTCGTTATAATATTTTATTCGGTTAATTGCTTATAAAACCATGAACCTTTAATGTAGTTTGATTTTTGGCATGGACTTTGATTGTAGCACCAATAACACAAACTTTCATTTTGTTGCAATTTTCTCCAAAGACAAAATTTAGGCGCAATTAATTCCTAATGTCAATTGGAAATTCATGTTTTTCAGCAATTGATTATTTTTAGAATATATATATTTACACGTCATATACCGACGAGCCATTTAGATATTTTCAATTACCACATAGATTTAGGGAGTGTTTGGTTGTTTATTTTAGAGAGTTTATAAGATGTTTCAAGAGTTTATAAGAGGTAATATCTCAAGTGCTTATAAGTTGTTAAAGTGTTTGGATAATTGATCTATATGTTTGAGAAAGAATCATGAGTTAGAGAGAAGATCATAATTAGAGATAAAATTGACGAGATGTGAAGTTGATAGTGTATATATAGGAAATAACGAATTATAATAAAGTTATTTTGGTAAATTTATGGTTGCTTATAACTTTATGAAAAAATAAGTTAGGGTTGACCAACTTATTTTTAGGGGAGCTTATAAACTGTTGGAGCTTATTTTTACAGCTTATAAGTTGTTTATGAACTTATTTTATCAAACATTTTGCAACAGCTTATAAACTCCTAAAGAGCTTATAAGCTATTTTAAAGAGCTTATAAACTTATCCAAACACCCTCTTAATTTTGCGGCAAAATTAAAACAAAATAAAAATTTGTATTATTAGTATTATAATTTGAAGTTAATGGATTGGTAAAGTTGGCAGTTTTATAAGCGATTAACCTTATTTTATTTTACATGAAATTAACGATAGAGATAAATGTTGAGGGCTCCCTCATCTGGCCTCCAAGTCGGTAATGGTGATCGTTGCAAGCTCTGACTCAATTCTAGGCGACGTCGAACTTGGTGGTTGGCCAAAACTTGTTTCCGTAAAAATCCAGGCTCTTTGGGATCAGGCAGGATTGCCTCATCAGTTGCTAACATCAAAACCACTGATGGCATGATCGGTCTATCTTCTGCATATTTTGAACGCATAATAACCCCACATGTATGCATCTCTTCACTTGGGATTCAACACATGTTTCCTTCAAACATCCGTCCATCACTTCCATAATCTTCTTCTCTTTCCATAGCAACCACGCCTGCGACAATCACCAAGGTAAGTTTGAGCATTTTCTTACATTGCTAATAGTATATCAAAATACTGGTAACCAGGAAGAATACATGGCCTAGGAGATTATGTTGGTGATCATTGTGTTCAAATCCTCTATTCTTCTTCCCGCTAACTATCTCTAGCAATACCACTCCAAGACTAAAGATGTCAGACTTCACTGAGAATTTCCCATCGATTGCATATTCTGGAGCCATATATCCACTGAATAGAATGTTGATCATAAGGTGACTATGGAAATGACAAAAGATTCTTTGATATGATAAAAGAAAACTCACTATGTCCCAACAACTCTTTTTGTTCTAACAATAGACTGGTCCTCTTCAAAAGCTCTTGCTAAGCCAAAGTCAGAAATTTTTGGATTTAAATTTTCGTCTAATAAAATATTGCTCGTCTTCAGATCCCTGTGGATAATCTTCAACCTGGAATCATGATGAAGATAAAGTAATCCCCTTGCAATTCCCATGATGATGTCGAAGCGTTTTGGCCATGTCAAAAGCATCCTTTGGCTCTGATCTGCCCATCATCGACCACGTTGTTAACATCAACACTTGAAAGGAACAAGAGGATGGAAGATTTACCATAAACAAAACAATCCAGGCTCTTATTCTGTAGGTATTCATATATTAGCACCATTTCCCCTCCTTCAATGCAACATCCGACAAGCCTTACGAGGTTCCTGTGCTGAAGTTTGGCAATCAACTTTACTTCATTTTTGAACTCCTCAGCACCCTGTTCTGAAGTTGTGGACAACTTTTTGATAGCAATTTGTTGTCCTGTTGATAACTCTCCCTGCTTGAGCATGTTAGTAAGGATGTATAAATTATGATGATTTTACTTGACATTGGCATTGAAGTGGTATATATGTTACCTTGTAAACACGCCCAAAACCTCCTGATCCTATCATGTTTTCCATGGAGAAGTTGTTTGTTGCTTCCACAAGGGCTGCCATATCTATTCTAGGTAAATCCATATCCTCATCTTTCGTTTTACTGAAACAAGGAAAAGGAATTAGCATTCGGACTCTGCTTGCTTGACTGCATGTTTTGAATATTAAAGACTTGTTACCTCGCCTATTTCGCCTTGTCAAATAGAGTATCCCTCCATTGATAAAGCTTGCGACAAGGACTCCAACAGCAAGAGATATCGATATCAACTTTATAGGCAATTTCTTATCCTCTTTATCCAGATTGGTGCTAAAATCTATCACCAGAATCATTAACAAGTGTAATCATTGAGCTCTCTAGACAAGGACAGAGTATGTTCTTTATTTCAATCTTTTAAGGAAAGTAGAACTCATCGCCGACATGTTTACATTTTAGTAGAAACAGCTTTCGACCTAAGAAGAGGCCTAGAATTGGTAAGAAAGAGTTACCTAGTTCTGAAACAGGTAAGCGAATATAGATATTCTGCAAACTATCTGCTGCGGAGAGTGCTCTTGTATCAACAAGATCCCCAAACCACAACACGCAGCCACGCCTCCGTTAGTCACATACGGATTAGCATACGCGGTGCAGCTACAGTTTCTCAAGCACTCACCTCTGCATTCTCTGAGGCTCATGCTACTATTCAACCAAAACTTCAACATATCGGGATACTTCACCCTCTAACCTCAACAAAACCATCTCCACCCTCGCAATCCAACGACACAATTCTCCTGCATCCACCAGACCAATCTTGAATGCCCCAATCATTCTGAAATCTAGGACGAATCCTTGAAACACTCACATTTCTTAGCGTTATCAATTGTGCAGACGGCATTTGGACCGCAGTGACCGTATGCATCACACTGGTCTCGAGGAAACGAGTCCACAACATTCCACCCATCTTTTCTTGCATTCATCGTATACTGGTTGACTGAACCAGATATGTCCAGTGTGGCTCTTATTATAATCGAGCTTTTATAAGGCCTCCACATAGATATCAGCCTCTCTCTAAAACCAACCCAGGCTCGGCCGAGACGGCGTTGACAAAGCGAGGAATACCGTTGAAGTGCAGCCTGCTCCAGTTTCCGGTTCGAACCGTTTCACAGCTCTGAGTATCACGATCTCCGCACGCCTTGTTTTCGATCCTCACACGAAATCTCCTTGCGAAGGGTCGTCGGAGTTTCTCCATGACGCCAAATTCCTCTGTACGCCGGCATCCACGTCATCCACCAACTTCATGTCCGGCAACAAGGTGTCGGTTGGGAAATCGGAACTCTGCCATAGATAGCCTTCTTCAATCGTCTCGTCGGCGACAACCAAGTTTCCTGCATCCAGGAGGCGTGCAACTGGACACTTTGGCGCCGTTGATGGACTCGCTGACCAGAGAACGGTTCCACCTCTGCTTATGGCAAGAGTTCCATTTTTGGTAATTGCCAACATAACGCCTTCTGAATCAGTGATTGGATTGTTTCTGTTTGCAACCCAAACTACAACATCAGGCGTGGCTTTGTACCATATCCCCAAGAATGTATTTGTGGATTTTCCAGGATGGAAGAATCCCAGCTCATAAACTTGATTTTCAGAAACCAGATTCTGCCCAACTGCTATTGTTTGGTTTTCGTGAAGTGTATGATCTGCTCCAGAGGTTTGTTTCAGAAAGGCGACGGAGAGAACCAAAGTATTAAATCGTATGTAGAACATAATTGAAGAAATGAGATGGCTGGAGAAAGGATTGTATTGCTTGATAGTTTCGCTTGATAATTGTTTTACAATAATCACACACAATTTATAGATTACAAAACTTGTGTGAGGAAGGAAAGAACTAAATATGGTAATCGCTAACAATGGTATGATTTGTGCAGTAATCGTGGCACTAATTATGGAGGAGAATCGTGCTATTCTTGGAGAATAATGTGAGGATTTCTAACACTCCCCCTCAAGTTGAGTAGTGGGATCTCCAATATTCAACTTGTCCAATATTTCCGCAAAACTTCTCGAACTTACGGCTTTGGTCAATATATCTGCCATCTGATCTTCAGAACGGACAAAGGGTAGTTCGATGATTCCGCTCTATCTTCTCCTTGATAAAGTGCCGATCGATCTCAACATGTTTCGTTCGGTCATGCCGGATCGATTCTCGGATATGCCGATGGCGACTTTATTATCGCAAAATATCTTAATGGTTTGATCCGGAGGAAGCCAATTTCATTAGCGCTTTAACCATAAGATCTCCATTAGTCCACTTTGATCCCTCCGACTCGCCCGACACTGGAAAGTGCTACGACCTTTGCTTTCTTGCTTCTCCATGTTATTAGGCTATCTCCAACAAAGGTGAAATATCCTGCGGTTGACCTCCGCTATCTATTGGATTTCCGCCCAATCTGCATCCGTGTAACCATGTATTCTCAAGTGTCTGTTCTTGCCAAAAATATTCCATATCCGAAAGTCCTTGAGATACCTTACACCCGAAAGTGCAGCCCATGTGATCGACTTGCGGTTTATGCATGAATTGGCTAACGACTCCAACAAAGATAAGCAATATCCGGTCTTGTATGGGAAAGGTAGTTGAGTTTTCCTACCAATCGTTGATATCTCCCACGGTCGGTTGCTTCGCACCTTCAACAATCTGGGTTTATGATTTATAGCAATAGAGTGTCTGCAGCTTACATTCCAAAGATTCCGCTTCGGTGAGAAGATCCGGTGTACTTTTCGACATATGAAAATTCCTCTGCACGATCTAAGCACTTCGATACCAAGAAAGTATTTAAGGGCACCAAGATCTTTCATTTCGAACTCAAGGAATAGTTGTTTCCTCAAGTTTTCTATTTCTTCCGTGTCACTTCTGTAATGATCATATCATCGACGATATGATTAGACGGTGATGAGTTCCCACGCTTCTTCAAGAAGCAGTATGATCGAATTACTTTGCTTGTATCCATAGCTCCTCATAGCGTTGGTGAATCTTCCAAACCAGCTCTTGATGATTGCTTGAGACCATATAAAGTCTTCTTTAGTTTGCATATTTTCCCACGCCTAATTCAAATCCGTGGCGCTTCCATATACACCTCTTCTTCCTCTTTCAATTCTCCGTGTAGGAAAGCATTTGTAACGTCAAATTGATGAAGGGCCATTCACGGTTTCTTTGCAATAGACATCAAGGCTCTTACGGTACTCATTTTGGCTACCGGGGAAAAAGTCTCTGAATAGTCCACCCCGTAGGTTTGGGTATATCCTTTCGCAACCAGTCTAGCTTTGTACCTTTCGATAGACCCATCTGGTTTTCTCTTAATGGTGAAGACCCATCTGCATCCAACCGTTTCTTTCCTCGTGGTCGATCACATACTTCCATGTATTGTTAGGATCAAAGCATCCAGTTCTTTCTTCATCGCCCGCCCATCGCTCGACTTGAGAGCTTCTTCTACCGTCTTTGGCAAGTCTTCTTCGTAAAGAGCAACCGAAAGGCTCTTGAGATTGCTAAGATTATTGTTAGTAACGTTTTGGATCGGGTACCTTGATGGTCCGACGATTCTTTCGGAGAGTATCTTTTGGGGAATCCTCGGTGCTCCTTGGGGCGTAACATATTGATCTGATGTCGTATTTTGTTCGCTCATCGTGAGAGTTGTCCATCGATCCAATAGATCCTGTGTTTGTAAACTTCCTCCCGAGGACCGTGAGATTCGTCTCGGTTCAATATTAATATCTTCGTGATCTCTTATTTCGGATACCGGATGGGAAGGTGATCATATGGTTCACCGAGTTCTTGATTGTGAATTGCCAGAACTGTCTCAACGGCACCATTAATCGGCTCTGTTGGAACCACCTCTCCGAATGACTCAAATTGGCAACCAACTTAGTGGGTCGACTCAATATCCCCTCGACTACTAAGGTGGGAATGGTAAAAATTGCATTTGAGGAAATTGCGGCTCATGGTGGTGAACATGCGACGGATTTAGATCATAACAACGGTAGTCTTTTGTTGATTCCATATCCAACAAAAACACACTTAACAACATTGTGGATCTAGTTTCGATGCGCTCATGTTTGGGTATATGAACAAAATGTAACAACCAAGACACGGGGTTTTAAGGTGAGAGGTAGAGGAGTTTGGGCAATATCGGAAAGAACTTGTAGAGTTCTAAGTTTAAGGCTTTTGTGGGAAGTCGGTTTATGAGGTGAACGGCAATGCTACGACTTGAGCCAAATTTGGAAGGTACACGAGATTCAATAATGATTGCTCGTGTAATCTCAAGGATGATACGGTTTTCCTTTCACTACTCCGCTTTGTTCGGTGTGTGAGAACAGGTGGTTTGATGGATGAGCCCGTTATCGTGGAAGAATTTTGTCATAGATGAATTAACAAATTCTCCCCCATTATCGGATCGCAAAATTTGAATGTTGGTTTTGAACTGTTGTTGAATCATTTTATAAAAAAGGGAAAATTTGGAGTAAACTTCAGATTTGTGGTGCAAGAAATAAACCCAAGTCATACGAGTGTGATCATCTATAAATAACAAAAAATATTTGAAATTTTGACCCCCAACGACAGGTGCGGGCCCCCAAATATCAGAATGAATTAAAGAAAACATAGAGTTCACACGAGTATTATTAGGTTTAAAGGTTTGTCTATGACTCTTGGCTAAAACACATGTTTCACAATGTAGGTCCGAAGAAACTAATTTAGGAAACAAAAGTTTAAGGTAACCTATGGAAGGATGTCCAAGTCGGCGATGCGAGCAGCAAGCAAGATTGGTAGTTCCGTGAGAGACATCACGGTGCCTTTTGAGCAATTTCATCCACGTAATACAATCCATTTCGTTCGGTGCCACGTCCAATGATCTCCCGTCTCGATATCCCGTAAAATGCGAAGGTAGGATGCGATTAGCACAAGACAAATGAAGTTCCTTCAGAATATGACTAATGGATAAAAGTTTATGGGATAATGCTTGCACATAAAGACAATTAGAAATTCTAAGGGTTGGAGAAATTTCTATCGTTCCGCCCCATCATCAGAGTAATTTCCATTAGTCATCGAACATGGGTTTTGTGGCTTTGTAAGCATCAAAAATCGACGAATCAGACGTCATCGTGTCGGTGGCACCGCAATCAAATATCCATTCAGCATTTTTTTTCTCGTAGGACCATTTGTTAAAACATTTACTTGAGATTCACAAAAATGGGTGACCGGGATCAAAACGGATGGGTCGGGTATAAGACCCGACCCGTACCTTCATAAGTGTGGGAGGCGGAGGCGGGTGCGGGTGCGGGTGCGGGTTGTGTATTTCCTTCATCTCCCCGATTCTCGTTGCAACCCTAGCCGCTCCCCATTCTTTTCTCTCCTTCAACATGGCGACTTGCCTTCAAATTTTGCGCGCTCTCGATCCGGTGGTGCGGTTCGCGCCGCCATCGCGACGTGACCTTCCTCGATTGTTCTTTGGCGGTGGCTTGTGGTTGTCTTCCCACCATTCGGTAACCCACCAACCTGAAACACATATCTTTCGTGTGTTTTGTCATCCCACAAAGGCGAGCACTTGAGTTTGCTCTTGTCGATCTTATCCCGAATGATGAGCCGCTAATTTTAGTCGGGCCCGATCGGTTGAGCGGCGAAATCCTCGCCGCCATACCGTTGCTTCGTTGCTCGTGCCATCGCATCGTTCCGATTCCTCGATCGTGGGACTCTCGATGATCTCGCATCCCGCATCCTCTCCGGCCGCTCGCCGGATTATGGCATACGCCTCCACGCTTGGTAGCTGGTCGATTTTAAGGATGTCCCTCCGTTCGTGTTCGTATTTCGCTTATTCGAGAAGTTGGAACAATCGTGTTTCGCATCGTATTTTACGGTATGTTGCTATGTCTTTATCGCATTTCATTGGATTTGGGTGATTTTCATCTATTTCTGCCCAGATCCTTTGTAAACCACTGTAGAAACTTTCTATGGTACCTTGGCCTTGCTTGCTACTGTTGGCTTGTACCGTGAGTTCGAAAATTTGGGCTGAGTCCTTTTTGATGCCGTATGTTGTAGCTAGGCTTCTCCATAAGCTTTCTGCAGTCCTATATTGGACGTAATTGTTGGCTAATGTTGGTTCCATGTTTTGAATGATCCAGGATATGACGGTGAGGTCGTTCTGGTACCATTTGTTGTGCGTGGGATCATTCGCCTCGGGGAAGGAGGATGGCCCGTGATGTGATTGAGGCAACCCTTCCTCCGATGGCTAGATGCATCATTCGTGACCACGGTGCATAGTTGAACTCGCTCAACTTGATGCTTATGTGACAGATCGCTTTGGTTGTTCTCGGGAACACGATTTCCGATGAGTTGATCGACCGAGGTGTCGAGAAGCGTGTTGGCTGTTGAGCCGAGCTTCGCCGGGTTGAGCTTCGGTGAATGTGTTCTTCGCCCTCCATAAGGAAAACAGTTTGTATAAGGTAGATGATGATCGCAGAGCTGCGATGATCCGTGAGGATCGCCATCGCTCGATACCATATTAAATCGTATGTAGAACATAATTGAAGAAATGAGATGGTGGAGAAAGGATTGTATTGCTTGATAGTTTCGCTTGATAATTGTTTTACAATAATCACACACAATTTATAGATTACAAAACTTGTGTGAGGAAGGAAAGAACTAAATATGGTAATCGCTAACAATGGTATGATTTGTGCAAGAATCGTGGCACTAATTATGGAGGAGAATCGTGCTATTCTTGGAGAATAATGTGAGGATTTCTAACACAAAGAGCACAGGATTGCTGTAGAAAAGAAGTGCGCCATGTTTTATCTGATCACCGAAATGCTTGAGAAAAGTATCAAAGATAATGAGAGCAGATTTTGACCTTGTGCATGGAGATATGATAACATAACCGAATCTAAATGCGCACGTAATAGTAGTGGTTGTTGGTTCCTCGTGAATAAAAATAAAATAAAAAATCAAATCCCTTTATTTATTTATTTATTTTATTTTATTTTATTTTCTTATTTCATTTGAAGTTTTTGAAACCTTCTTTTTATATCTACACAAAATACAATTTTCTACTCCAATTTTTGTTGGTCGGAATTCGACATTGAACGTCTGGGAACTTAGTAATTGAGTCGGATATTAATGCTGCGAAATTAGGATTATATGGCCGTTCCAAGTAGAACTCTGATGTCAAAGTGATAATATTGGCTTGAGAAATTGGTTTTGGAGTTAGGTAACTAGTCAATAGATTTCTGTTGTGGTCTCAATTCTAGCGATTGACGCTGTAGAAAAAGGAAGTTGACTTATGATAGGATAGAATTGTAAAAATAATAATAGTCAAAATTAACTTATAATTATCCTATAAATTTTTTTAAAATTGGAGTTAAATTAAAATGATATTTCCTTGAACTATTTGTTATGAAGACATGTTACCTGATAAAGAATGGATCTATGCATCTTTAACTGCAACAAAAATATGGTGGAATTTTTCTTTTTTGGTCACTCAAACTTTTAGGTTTTGTTTGTTAGTCCTAATTAAAGTTTTAGATTTTATGTTATTGAATCGTTTGTGAATTGTGACGACCTATTTGTGATTGCAACATATTGCATTTTAAATTTAATGTCAACGACTCCTAGGTCATTATTGAGAATTAAATTACGAGTTTTATTCTATTTATTTATTTTAACAGTCACGTCATTATTTATTCATTTATTTATTTTATTTTAGCACGAGTCCTATGTCATTATTGAGTCGAGGTTTATTATATTAATTGGAAGGATTAATAAATTATATTTCTCTCCCCCACTCCACCTCTTCGGCCCATTTGATACGATAGAAGCCCTAGATCCAACTACAGTCAAAAGTCACTTTTATATCTGGGCTCCTGTCAATTGGATCAGGCCCGGGGGTGACTAAGGGGTAGTGTATATTTTTGTTCTCATTATTCTTTTAAATAAAAAGCCAACTAGACGAGGAGCTGCTAAGGTGCGGACGTAATTCATTTTAGGGTTAATTATATTTTGTGATACCAAATTTAATGTTTTCCAGAAAATATTTCTAATAAATATTAAAAAAAATCCTCAATTTTTAAAAAAGCTAAATTTATGTCCCATCTTATAAAATATGACGACAGAATGATGAATCACCTTGTCGGATTCTTAGGTTGATCATAGAGGATTTTTTTTCTAAGGTGGATCATTCTGTGGTCGAATTTTGTAAGGCGGAATATAAATTAATTTTTTTCAAAGTTGAGGATTTTTGAAATGAAAACATTAGTTAGAGATATTTTTTGGAAAATGTTGAAAGTTGGGGACTTAAAACGTTTTTTACCCTTACTTAGTTGGAAAGAAAAAATCTCATATTATCCACATAAGAATCCGCAAAATAATTGATCATTTTATCGTCAAATTTTTAAGACGGAAATAAATCAAACTTTTCTAAAGTTAAGGATTTTTTAATAGAAAATATTAAATATGACATTGTATGAAAAAAGTTGAAAATTGAAGATACAAGAACTAATTAATTCTTTGGTTTATAGCAAGGTGGATCGTTTCTACCATTAATACTCTATATATTGTTTTGTCAAGGTGGATAGTTTATACCAGTAATACTCTCTATATATATTGGCCGTTCCCTTGTTTTTTTCTTCTTCTTTTTCTTGCATCATTTCCTTCTTTTCATAAATCACATCACACGTGTAAAATTCTATTATCATATTTGGATCGAGCAAGGAACAAGGTAAATTAACGGGCAGTCATATTAAAAGGACAGTGAGAGTTTTATTATTGTTATTATTCGTTTGTTACACAAATAAAGTAGCAGTTAGATTGATCTATTCTAAAATATTACCTGCCATAAAATATGATGTATCAAAATCGATATGAAAAATTCCTTAAATACATTAATTTAGAAAATCCTATATATTATCAGTTAATGTTGTTGCACTTGTGTGAAGTACTGAAACAATAAATTAAAGAAATCATGAGTCGAATAATAAACAATTTTTTTTTTGTATGTTCAAATAACATTGACTATAAATTTAGTAAAATAAAATCAAACAAAATATCGGACTCGCTTTCTAGAATTTTGAACATATAGGGTGTTTGATTTGAGTGATTAGATTTGATTAATAAAATAATCATACTCTATCATGTGTTTAGTCTGCATTGTTAAATTTGTGATGGATAACTAAGTGTGTGCTCTTATCGTCTATTTGGATGATAATTTATCATCCCAAATTTAAATTAATTATTTAATTCTCCTTCACTCCATAATATAAAATTCCAAAACACTCTTACAAAATGATTGATTGCATTGCATTGCATGTGTGAAAAGAGATTATTCGCGATGGCAAGTCAGGCGTGGTTGTTGAAGATGGGCAAGGGTGAAGGCCGCAATCTTGACTATTGACAAAGCAAAAGGGCAAAAAAATGTACATTTAGATTTTAGTATCTTTAAAATTCTTTCAATTGAATTTTCAGTTATTTGTCAAAAAGAGTTTATGCACTCTTAGTCGGAGCATCTCCAGACTCCAAGGACTGCCTTTAAAATACAACAGACTTATCTTACACTGGAATCAAATACTCCATTCCCAATTATACGCTCTATTTTACAACAAAATGATTATTCCAGAATACTCTATTTTATTATTCAATTTTATTAATATGTAAAACATATTTTAATACAAAACTTCAAATATTAATGCAAAAAACACAATTATATGTATCTTATATAGTTATATTACATCTTAATAATATATTAATACAAAAATTAAAACCTATATTATTGCAAAAAGGAAACATAATTAAAACTAATATTAATACAAGAAAAACATAATTGAATATAATGGCGAATCCGGGTCCCACATCAAAAGTTATGTACATTTCAAACTCTGCCGAGAAGCGCTTTTCGCTCGATAAATAAAAATAAATATGCATTAGCCTTCCACATGCATAAACAAATATATTTTTATCATATATTAAAACCAGAAAAATAAACATATTAACTATTTTTATTTATTTAAATTATCTTTTTATTTTCCAAGAAGTTTGACGCTGACGGCGACGACAAGATCTGACCTCGAGTTCATCAAGTGCAACACTAGCACGTCGATCGACGAGGTGCGGGAGAACCTCATACACGCCCTGGAGGTCTTCGACACCGATAAGAACAGCCTCCGCGAGGAATGCACATTGTACGATTGTAAGCAGGGGTCGTCATCGACGCAGTGGCACCGTTGATTTTGGCAGAGTTTAAGGTTACGGTGATGAAGGGAGCGCGCTTCGACGCTGCTAAGGTTGATTACTGATGAATGATGGCTTTAATTTGAATGTATGTTAATTAATTGGTTGATTGAATCTCCAGGATGCATTATTTGAAATCTGCATTTAGACTTGTCTGTAATTTTTGTTCATTTAGATTTTATGTGTAAACTTTTATTTGTGCTCGATGCTAAAAGAGATATTCTTGATTCTATCATATTTTCAATCTTGAATGTCTATGACTAAAGAGAATGGGGCATATGCAAATATAAGTAGAGAAGCTAGCAAAAACTCGTCAAATGATTTCCTCAAAATGTGTTTTGTGAGGAAGTCTATGTAAACATCTACAACTGATATGTTGGTGTTTTCACCTGTTCGTTGAAGACTTGGGTGAGGATGTTTTTTATGAACTCGTGGAAGTCAGATCTTGCCATCGCTATTGACATCAAAGTTCTTGAAAAATAAAAAGAGAATTTAATTAAATAAAATTAGTTAATATGTCATTAATTAATAGAAAAATATAAAATCCGTTAGTTTAGTGAAATAAAGATTCAATAATATACATACAAAAATCTATTAAAACTAAAAAATTATATAAACATCTATCAAAATATTATATAATAGTACAAGGATCTCAAGATATGTTTTGCCTATATATTATTACAAAAAATATGATTCCTGATGAGGATGGGCTGAACATGAAATCAAGCTCTACGGAAGAGAGAGAGAGAGAGACAATGGTTAGTTAGTTGACGGTCGATTGGACTTGAGATGTTACCGACATCTTAAGCTTCTTAGTGCTTATATTTATTTTGAAGCAAATTATTAATTACTCATATTAAGGATTCATTCCCGGCATGTTATATCTTAAGCTTCTTTTATTATTGTTTAAAAGTCTCGTTTCATTTTCAATCCTTTTGACTTCCCAAATCTTTTCACCATGATATTCCACTTCACCTTTCTCCTTCACACAAACATTTTTACGATCACCGATTAAAATGGCGGCTCCCATTATCACAGTAATCCTCTGCTCTTTGGCTAACTCCATCGCCCTTCTTAAACTAACCTCTGCAGCAGATCATTCACTTTTCCACTACCAAACCATTGCTTTTGGCCAGATTTTGGTTTCTGAAACCCAAGTTTTCGAGCTCGGGTTTTTCCGACCTGGAAAATCGACGAATGTATTCTTAGGAATATGGTACAAAGCCACACCCGACATTGTAGTTTGGGTTGCAAACAGAAACAATCCCATCACTCACTCGCAAGGAGTTATATTCGCAATTTCCCCAAATGGAACTCTTGCTATAAGCAGAGATGGAGCCGTTATCTGGTCGGCGAATCCATCGACGGCCGCATCGCGTCCAGCTGTCCGCCTCCTGGATACCGGAAACCTGGTTGTTGTCGACGAGATGACGGAAGAAGGTTTCTACTCATGGCAGAGTTTCGATTTTCCGACTGACACGTGGCTATCAGGTATGAAGATTGTCGATGACAGCGATGCCGGTGTCACCACGAATTTAACATCATGGAGAAATTGGGATGATCCTTCGCCAGGAGATTTCGTCGTGAAGATCGAGAACAAGGGATTGGCTGAGGTAGTGATTTTCAGAGGCACAAGGATAAGTTTTCGAAGTGGACAGTGGAATGGCCTCTATTTCAATGGTATCCCTCGCTTCCGCAGTGCTATCCGAAGCCTTGAATTCATCTTCAAAGGAGGAGACTGATTTCTATGTTGAGGACTTATCAGAGCTCAATTATCACGAGAGCAACATTAGACGTGTCTGGCTCGGCCCACCGCTATATCATGAATCCAAGAAAGGATAAGTGGAATCCTGTGTACACGTTTCCGCGAGATCAGTGCGACGAGTATGGTCACTGCGGTCCCAACGGCATCTGCACAGTTGAGAAAGCACGAAAATGCGAGTGCGTGAGAGGATTTTCCCCCAAGTTTCAGAATGATTGGGACCTTCAAGATTGGTCTGGTGGATGTGCTAGAATTAGGGCACTGAATTGCCAGAGTGGGGATGGTTTTGTAGAGGTTAGAGGGGTGAAATATCCTGATATGTTGAGATTTTGGTTGAATACTAGCATGAGCCTGGGAGAATGCAAAGCTGAGTGCTTGAAAAACTGTAATTGCACTGCATATGCTAATCCATACATAACTAATGGAGGCAGTGGGTGCTTGATGTGGTACGGGGATCTCCTTGATATCAGGGAGCTTTCTGCAGCAGATAGTGTGCAGAACATCTATATTCGCATACCACTTTCAGAACTGGGTAAGTCTTTAGGTCACCATTCTAGTTATTGTTTCTCAAGTAGACACGAGATAGAGATGTGAGTTCCTTTGCTCATATTTTGAAGTCAATGTTATATCTGCCTGACTTTTCCTGGTGATTTGCCTCTAGATTCAAGCTCCAATCTGGAGGTGGAGGAGAAGAAGAAAGGGCCTATGAATTTAATACTAATATCCATTGCTACTGGAGTTGTTGTCTCGAGTTTCATCAATGGAGGTATAGTTTTACTGACAAGATGGAATAAGCGAGGTAACAACAATGACTTGTGTAGTAGACTTCTCTTGAAAAATCTGTTATCATGCTCAGGACATGCAATCAAGGGGCTTTAATTTTTTTGCTTTGTCATGCTTCATAGCACTAAAGGGGAATAACGAGTATATAGAATTGCCTTTGATCAAAATGGCAACTATTCTTGAAGCAACAAACAATTTCTCCAAAGAGAACGTGATAGGAGTAGGTGGATTTGGTCCTGTTTATAAGGTAACTTACCTTGACACATTGCTCAAGTTGTGCACTGCCTCTACTTTACCAGACATCCTTATTCCCATATTATGATGCATAAGTAGGGCAATCTTTCAGCTGGAGAAGAAATCGCAGTCAAAAGATTGTCTAAAAGTTCTGGCCAGGGTCTTGAAGAGTTCAAGAATGAAGTTGTCTTGATTGCCAAACTTCAACATAGAAACCTCGTCAGACTTCTTGGATGTTGCATTGAAGGAGAGGAAATGGTGCTAATATATGAATACCTACAGAATACGAGCCTCGATCATTTTGTTTTTGGTGCTAGCCTAATATATCCCTCATTCTTTTTTTGTTTAAATCCAATCAATTTATCCTACTATATCTTTGCACTGTTTGAAATACTGACAAAGTATTCGATCATGTGCAGATCCGGATCGAAGGACACTTTTGACATGGCCTAAGCGCTTTGACATTATCATGGGAATTGCAAGGGGTCTGCTTTATCTCCACCATGATTCCAGGTTAAAGATTATCCACCGCGATCTGAAAACAAGTAACATTTTACTAGATGCAAGTCTAAATCCGAAAATATCAGACTTTGGCTTAGCAAGAACATTTGAATAGGATCAATCTATATCTAGCACAAAGAGAATTGTTGGAACATAGTAAGATGTCTTGCATCTCATCAAAGCACACTACTATTTACCATGGTGGCCTAATGAGCGATTCTCTTTATGCAGTGGCTATATGGCTCCAGAATATGCATTTCATGGGAAATTTTCACTGAAGTCTGATATCTATAGTCTTGGAGTGGTACTGCTAGAGATAATTAGTGGGAAAAAGAACAGAGGATTTGAGCACAACGATCATCATCATAGCCTCCTCGGCCATGTACTCCCTTTTGTCTACAAATGTTTTTGCTATATTTGTTGATAATTGTTGCATGAATTTATCTGGTGGCGATTGCTGCAGGCATGGTTGCTATGGAAAGAGAAGAAGATTATGGAATTGATGGACGAATGTTTGAATGATACATACATGGAGTCCCAAGTGAAGAGATGCCTACATGTGGGGTTATTATGCGTTCAAAAATTAGCAGAAGATAGACCGATCATGCCATCAGTGGCTTTGATGTTAGCAACTGATGGAGCCATCCTGCCTGAACCTAATGAGCCTGGATATTTTATCGAAGGAAGTTGTAGCCTTCTACGAAGCTATAAATCGCCAAGTATCAACTCCCATAATCGAACGGTTACCATTACCGAGTTGGAGGGCAGATGAGGAGATTACCTGTCACCAGGTTGGTTGGAACTGGAACTTGTATATTGCGGCATTACTGAATGACCTTTTAAGACATTATTGATTTATCTCCACTTTTTTATGTTTCACATGTTTACTTTCAATTGTTGATATTTTTTTCATTTTTTTCTTTACTTTTAATGTTTTTTGTTTTAATCTATACTTGGTTCATTAAACTTTTGTAACATGCTACAATCATATCTGTAAATGAGTACCTCTCAAATACAACATAAAATATATCATAATTTTCTGTGTGGTTTGTAGGTTATTACGCATGAACGTGAGATTTACATAGTACGCACCGAAAGTAGTGACTGCGAGTCACCCATAAATTAAAAATAAAATAAAATAATATCCTAATTATATCATAATACAAAGTTCAATGAACCAATGTAATCAAATAAAAGATCAAAATCAAATTACAAAAAACAAAGAAAGCTGAATGACCTATTAAGACATTATTAATTTTTATATTTCTGTGACCATGCCAACATGGGTCTAATTATCCTTTCTAATTCTCTGTCCGTCGAAGTTTCAACTTTTAAGAAATAAAATAGGAAGAAAAAGATAAATTCCCAGACCTGACTGAAGTCCTAATTGTATTTCATTTTTCAAGCACGAGAATTTGACCAGCAGAATAATTTTTAGCTCATGTGGAACTCGTTAATTAAATAAATAATAATGGACTTTGACAAGTATCACACATTCTTGATTTTTCTGCATACTCCAGAAGACTTTTTAGTCTCAATATAGCGAATTCCAAATGCCGGAACTAAATCGCTGCTTTATTTCATTATTTTGGTTATAGTCTTTGCTTCTTCCATCGGCCAGTTATTCAGAAATGAACTCATTTTCAATTTTTAAGCTTCCACTTAATTTGCATTTATTTTCAAAAAGTGGAGCATTTCATGTTCAATGAAATTCTCAGTGTGCTGTTTCTATCCATAATCTTTCTGAAACTCTCAGTTTCTGCAGACACACTTGTTTCAAACCAAACCATTGTCATTGGGCAGACTATGGTTTGTCAAAGCCAAGTTTTTGAGCTGGGATTTTTCAGACCTGGGAAATCCAGGAAAATGTTCTTGGCGTTATAAGCAGAGGCAGAAGCATTATCTGGAAGGGAAGTCCATCAGTGGTGGCATCCAATCCAGTTTTACAGCTCCTGGATACTGGAAACTCTTGTGAAAAACTCGACGCAATATGCCAGAGTTCCGATTTCCCAATCAATTCATAGTTTCCAGGAATGGCGATTGTGGATGACGTTGATGCTGGTGTGGAGAGGTATTTGACATCATGGAACAATACGGATGATCCTTCACCTGTCGATTTTGTTTTTAAAGATTGAGAATCAAAACTTGCCTGAGTTGGTGATTTATAGAGGGAAAATGAAACTGGAAAGTGGAATGGGAAAAACCTCATCAGTTTCGGATAGATTCAACTTATAAATTTAATAAATAATTATAAAAAATGTGTACTTCGTGTGTAACGATGAGAATAATGATCGAACGGCGTAAGAATAAAGCCAACTGCAAAAACAGAGCTGGAGGGAGAGGCATCCGTGTAGAAACTCCGACGTTCAAGTCAGTAATGTATTATGCTTAAGGCTTATTGATTGCTTAATGTGACCCTTTCACGGTGAAGGTATTTATAGGCATGGAGATGGTATCGGCTGGGGTCATCCGAATCCTTTTAGGAATATGATGTGTGTGTTGGATTTGTATACTGGAAGCAGTTTTTTGTTGAGCTTGTACACTATTACAATCTCCTATTTGAATTGTTTACCTGATTGCATATGTATGTCCTTTTATCTCATATATAAGTTAGATCATACAGTGTGTTGTAGATCACAGAAGTCTGTATGATTGGTCAAGCTTAATGAGATATAAATAGTATCACAGCTGAGACAACTTGAGGACGAGTTATCGGTATAGGCTGCGGTATAGATAAGAAGTGACTTGACTTGGTTGCTTATCTATACGGGTACGTCTCTGACGTATTGATGGATCACAGTGAGATGAATTCTTCTATCTGACCGTCGTGAAGAACCTAGATCTCGGAGACTTAAGTTGATCTAAATCTCGATAAGGTATTAGGTGAGTATGAGTTGCTGACCATCACTTTGACTTACTATGGGTGAGGGTTACATGAGATAACCCAAGATTCTCTGCATCTTGGGTGGTGGCAGTGCTTGTATGTCATGCTAGTTACCTGTGTCGGGTCACCGTATCCATTTAGGATGATGACGTCCCCTTAAGGAGCTCAAAAGGTTTATTGTACTAAACCCTGCAGGTTGAGTTATCTCAAGTACAATAATAAGGTTGAGTGGTACTACTTAAGGAATTAAAGATATTAATTATTTTAAGCAATCGAGCAGCGTAAATAATTAATGGACGTCTGATATCTTAAATACGGGATTCGTAAAGTCTAAGTACAAGCCCGACTCAACTTCGGTAATAAAGGGGTAAGTCAGCATTTATTCTCTAGTGGCATGAATAAATGTTTATGAATTAATTTATGTTCTGGGTTGAACATAAGATAATTAATATATTTCAGGCTCATCTTTATTCCTTGCATTTGATCCCTAGGCTGGCCCATCCAGGCCTGGAGCTTAGTGATTTTCGCCCACCTCCTTATAGAGTCCCACTGAGACTCAGCTTGATCCTCTCTATCTTAAGTGATAAGATTATATTTATTAGATATGCATAAATCCTATACTGATAGGGTTTAGGGTTGCATTATAAATATAAGGTGAGAGAGAAAATCAAGGGTAATGCTTAAGCATTTTTTCGAGAATTACTATCTTGATATAGTGAGAATTTTCGAAAATCAAGTAAGGAGGAAGAAGGCGAATTTCCAAAGCACTCTCCATAGATTGTCCTCACTCGGCATTAGAGTTTAGGTAAGCGGATACGCCCGAGGAAGATCAAAGCACGAGTCTTGATCCATTCATCCCTGACAGATTCACAGGTAAACACGAGAAAATCCCTACGTGTTGCAATTAATATATAGGTGCATGCTAGACATATAATCAATGTATGATGAATTAAACATCCAAGATAGATCCTCGGGAGATGGTTAAAATCAGATTTCCCTACAATTGATATCGAGCACAGGATCGATATCTTGGCTCGTTGGATTAATTCACGTTTGATTATAATGTGCGCAATTAATTAATTGTGAATCTGTCGTTCATCGTGACTCGTTTTTATTTTTGTCGGATTTTGTTTTTCACCACGAGAAAATCCGTGGTTAGATTAGATTTTTCCCTGTAAATCTTATCTGTAAAAGAAGAACGAAGACGAAAGCACGAAGAACGAGACGACGGGAGTACATCAGAAACCAGTCGCACGGCGTGCGGGCGACGGCACGCTCGGCGTGCACGGCGCTCGCGGACACACCGCGCGGCAGCGGCGGGGCGGCACGGGCGGCACGGCTCGGCGGCCGGGGTGCGGGCGCGCGCCGTGCACGGATGCCTCGACACCGCTTGGCGCCGGCGTGCGCGCTCGAGCTGGTCGCGGCGCGCACGCGTTCGCGGCGGCGCCGCAATGCGAAGCGCGTGGGTGTCTGGCGCGCGTTTGTCGCGCGAGATCCCGGCGTCCCTCGCGCGCGCCAGCGAGCGAGCTTCAGCGAACCATCGAGCGGCGCGGGCGCATGATTTTCGTGCAAGCCGGCGGCACTCGGCGGGTCTCGTTGCGTGGTCTCGGCATCGGTCGCGAGCTCGGCGGCGCGCGCGCATCACGCGCGCCACAGCTTCGTGGCGCGCGCTCGGCGATTTCGTCGGCGCTCGGCCACCTCGGCGCGAGCGCGCGAGGAAACCTCAACGCGCGCAAAATTCTCGACAGCGGCGGCGGCTTCGACGCGATTATCGCGCAGGAAACCTCAAGCTCGCACAATTTTCTGCAAGCGAGGTGCAGCGAGGATGGGCGGCGGCGGTCGGGCGCGACGCGCATGGGTTCTGCCAGCCGGCCCCACCTCTTATACCGACCCGCCCGTTTGTTTTGGATGACCGAGGCCGATTCGCCCCGACCCGATTTTTCGCCCGGATCCAAAATTTTGACCCGGTTCGAATTTTGACCGGTTCGCCCGTTCAATGATCCAACCGTTTTCAAATCAGTTTTGACGAATCCGGTCCGTGCCGCACGCGAGGCCCGTTTTGAAGTGTGAAGATCAGACTTTGCAAATTTATGTAATAAATTAGGCGGGAAATCTGAGGGTCCACAATAGGCCGCGATGAGCGATTTTATTTTATTTTATCGCTCAAAGCATGTCGTGGATGTTTAAATTATCGGAAGCATGCTATGTATGTTTAATTACGTGAGATAAACATGTTATATGTTTTCGTGATTGGATGAGCATAGTAAGCATGCTAGGTTTATCGTGTTTTTCAAGCATATTTTAGAATTCATGAGCATGTTTTACATGTTGAGTTCTATAGAAAAGCATGCTAGGATTACGTGATCTGCATGGACAAACCTTTTGAAACAAAAGACTAAGAAAGTAACCCGACATATTAATTTTTAAATTAAAATGTCAAGACCCCCACTTTTTGATTTCTAAACAAAGTGATACACACTGTGAGTAAACGTCCACACGCGTTGCTTGCTTGCACTGTTTGTCATAAGTTTGTTAGATGAGATTTCTAAATAAAACATTTTAATCTATTGAGAAGTTGGAGTTTCATGTGTAAACGTCCACACGCGTGGCTTGCATATGCGATTTTTCCATAAGTTCTCTAGAGATAGTTTTAAAATGAGATAACAAAAGAATTTGGATTGGGCGGTATGGTCTAGTGAGTATGCCAATTTAAGAATTCATTTTCATTGTTAAAATTGTGGTCATTGCTAGACATCACCTCAAGTACAACTTCCGTGAAGTCCTTTCTTGCGATAGTGATGTGGTCTAGTAAGGTCCAATCATTAATTTCATTTGTCATAAGGTTAGTTGACATGGATTGAAATTAAACGACTAAAAGGTTTATTTTAGTCTGATCGAGGGGTTCATGTGTAAACGTCCACACGCATGGCTTGCATGTGGGATTCCTTGGGAGATTGGAAGTTTCAATTAATATTTTTTTATCAAAAAGTTACAATATTATTATTACGAATTATGTGCGATCGTATGCTTATGTGTTTACATTACTTTTCAGATATGTCTCTTACACCGATTATCAACATGCTCGCACAAAATCCTTTATCCGGTTTGAATTTTATCGAGTGGAAACGAAACATGGAATATGTTCTTATCGCTGAAGAACACATGTTTGTTCTCACTACTCCCAAACCCGATGCCCTTACTGACGCATCGACTAATGAGCAGCGAGAGTTAAGCAGACTTTGGTATAAGTCAAACAATATGGCCAAGTGCTATATGATGACTACGATGTCCAAAGGCTTGCAGCTGCAACATCAGTCGATGGTAGACGCGACTGAAATATGGTCAAGTCTCGAGAGTAAGTTTGGGCAGTCGGATCGAACAGTCCGCTTCCACACAATGAGAGAAATCTTAGCGTGTAAGATGGAAGAAGGAAGTTCGGTCCATGAACATGTCTCCCACACGACTCATCTCATGGATAGTCTTGATCGGTTGGGAGGAGGTATTGGCCAAGGTCGATATCATCCTCAACACACTGCCCAAGTCTTTTGAGAATTTCGTGTGAACGCAATCATGAGCAAGACCGAGTATACACTTAGTCGGTTGCTTAATGATCTCATAGCTGCGGAAGGAGTTATGGGCAAAGGAGCACATGCTCTTGGCGGTACTAGATTTAGCAAGTATGCCGCCGTCTCTAAGGCATACCCCGAGCGAAATAGGCAATGGCATAACTCATCATAGATCTAACCATTTCAAAGAGTCCTGTTCTTCGCTCGACACACCATTTTCTTTGTGGTGTGCCGGTGAAATCTTGTTGGGATGTAATCCCACTTCACTAGATAGTCCATAAACTGGTTCTTGAGGTATTCGCCACCGCGATCGAGCTTGCGATGACTTGATACTTTACCTAGCCGTCTCACTTCGCCTTAAACTCTTTGAATTTCTCAAAGCATTGAGACTTGCGGTGAAGCGGTATCGTATCCGTACCTTGATGTCGTCGATAAGTGACAAAATACTCGTACCCTCACGAGCTTGTGTGGACATCGGTCCACACAGGTCGAAATGGACTAACTCCAACATTTACGTGGCTCTATAACCCTTCGCTTTGAAGATGCGGTACGTCTTACCTTACATACGAGGATTCGCGGGGCGGGAGCGGTGTAGTGAGATTACCAAATTCTTAGCAGGTCTTTGGATCCTATTTAGATTGATGTGACCTAATCTAAGATGCCGAGAGAAAAGTAGAGTCATCTTCTTGAAAAACTTTCTCTTTTAGGGTTTGATGAAGATGCAACATAGTTATAGGTATTATGTTTTGCGAGAAATAGTATAAAGCGAATTATATAAAGTGCGACACGGATAACCGTCATTTCTTATGATAGAAACACCACTATCAAAAATAATAGAATATCCATGAGTAAATAATTTGAAAGCGAAACAAGGTTCATGAAAATCCGGCACATATAAAGCGTCTTTCAAAACTAAAGCTGTTGGCATGACTTCGACTTTCGCGCGTTGCCCATGGAATCGTTATCTCGCCATCAAACGACTCCATCGCGGGAACCCACAGCAGTGTAACAAACATGATCGATTCGCCCGTATCTACCCGAGAATGGGTAGAACAAGTCGCTAAACATGTTTCGTTACTAAAGCAAATGGCGTACCTTGAGCTTTGAGCATAGGGCATTGCCTTCGATGCCAGTCTTACCCTTGAAGCACTTGCCCTTCTCCTTTGGCTTCTTCCAAAATTTTCTTTTCTATTTCCATTTTGCGATGAAAATTTTGGGCCTTAGATGTGCTAAGAGCATGCTCCTTTTCCATAACTCCTTCCATGCGAGATCATTAAACAGTGACTAAAAAGATCGAAAGATCAAGACTATCCATGAGAAATGTGGGGGCTCGATACCAGTGTGAGGAAAGCGTATGTTAACCCTGCCCGAGGATCCATCTTGGGTGTTTAATTCACCATACATTGATTATAAACCTAGCATGCGTCTATATAATTAAAGTGCGACACGTAGGGGTTTTCCGTGTTTACCTTTGGATCGTGTCGGTGGATCGAGCGGGATGAGCGGATCGAGCGGATCGGACTGCGTGCTGACCTTACGGGTATGTATCGGTTGCCCAATCTCCAGCGTCGGTGAGGGCGATCTATGGAGAATGCTTGGAAAATCCCGATGCTCTATGGAACAACTTTGAAACTCACGCTCTTGATAATGGGTGGCGAAAATATTAGGTTAATTATGAGCATTAGCTGAGACATTATCTCATACCTTATATTTATAATACTACCTTAATCCTATATGGAATATTACCATAATCATATGGAATATTACCATAATCTATGGAATATTACCATACTCTTGGGATTATTTCCATACTCTTAGGATTGTTTCCATACTCTCAAGATTATTACCATAATCTTATATGGAAAGATCTATGCATATACCATAAATATAATTATATCCATGTGGATAAAGAGAATAAAATCTTGCCAATTGAGCAATAGGGGACCGATTTTCCTCGATTACTTTACGGGAACTGGATGGGCGGCCCGAGGATCAATCACGAGGAATAAAGATGGGCCTCAAATAAATTAATTATCTTATGTTCATTGAGAACATAAATTAATTTATAAACATTCGATCATGCCACTAGAGAAAGAATGTTGACTTACCCTTTATTACCGAAGTTGAGTCGGGCTTGCACTTGAACATTCTGAATCCCGTATTTAAGATATCGAGCGTCCATTAATCATTTATAGCAATCGGCGACTTAAGCGATTAATAACTTTATTTCCTTAAGTAGTACCACTCGACCTTATTATTGTACTTGAGTTAACTCAACTGCGAGGGTTTAGTACAATAAACCTTTGAGCTCCTTAAGGGGCGTCATCGTCTAGCGGATACGGTGACTCGTCTGAGATAACTAGCGTGACATCAAACCTGACACGCCACCGAGATCGGAGAATCTTGGGTTAGAACTCTATAACCCTCACTCATAACAAGTCAGAAGTGGTCGACAACTCATACTCACCTAATACCTTATCGGGGTTTAGATCATAGTAAGTCACGAGATCTTGGTTGCTTCACGACGGTCGGAAAGAAGAACTCATCTCACTGTGATCCTGATCGTCGAGGCGTACCCGGCATAGACAAGCAACTAAGTCAGTCACTTCTTATCTATCTGCTGACTAAACCGACAACTCGTCCTTAAGTCGTCTCGGTTGTGAAACTTTTATATCTCATTAAGCTTGACCAATCATACGGACTTACGTGATCTTCTACACCCTTGTGTGATCTAACTTATATATGAGATAAGGGGACAGATATATGCAATCAAGTATTGAATCGGATAGGAGATTGTAATAGTGGTTCTGAGGAAACATTGTATACAAGCTCAACCATCTGCTTCGAAGAAAGGGGCACCAAAGGTGGTAGAGGCGAGGAACTAGTGGGAGTAATGGGAGCAGAACATATCGCCAGGAGGCAGAAGAAGCGAAGGAGAGGGCATGTGCTTCAAGTGCGGCAAGGCGGGCATTGGAAGGCCAAGTGCCCTATGCTCAAGGCTCAGTCGCCATTTGCCTTAGTAATGGAAACATGTTTAGCGACTTGTTCTACTCATTCATGGGTAGTAGATACGGGTGCTCTTGATCATGTTTGTTACACCTTGCGGGGTTCTGCGGACAAGGAGCTGTGTGATAGCGAGATAACGATCTCCATGGGCAACAGCGAAAGTCGAGGCCGTTGCGATCGGAGATGTTACTTTATGTTTTGATAGGGCGGTTTTAGTCTTAAAAGGCGTTTTATATGTGGGAGTTTGGTGAAACCTTGTTCAGTTTGAAACTATTTATTCATGGATATTGATTATTTTGATAGTGATGTTTCTATCATAAGAAATGACGAAGTTATACGTGGTGGCACTTTAAATAATTAAGCTTTATCAATTTACGCCAAACATAATACCTATAACTATGTTGCATCTTCTTCAAACCTTAAAAGAAAGTTTTCTTATGAAGATGACACCACATTTCTCTGGCATCTTAGATTAGGTCACATCAATCTAAATAGGATCCAAAGATTTGGTTAAGAATGGGCGTTGGATGATCTCACGGTTACTCCATTCCGATCTGCGAATCTGTATAGAAGGAAAGATGTTGACGGACCCTTTAAAGCGAAGGGTTATAGAGCGAAGAAGTGTTAGAGCTAGTCCATTCGACTGTGTGGACCTATGTCAACCAAGCTCGTGGAGAATGCAGTATTTTGTCACTTTCATTGGCGATTACTCGAGTGCGGATACATATACTGCTTCACCGCAAGTGCGAATGCTTTGAGAAATTCAAAGAGTTTAAGGCGGAAGTGGAGCGAAGCTTGATAAAGTGTCAGTCGCTGCGGTGCGATCGCGGTGGCGAATACCTCGATAACGAGTTTATGGACTACTCGGTGCGGTGTGGGATTACCTCTCGACTCACTACAAGGGCACACCACAACAACATGGTGTGTCGGGCGAAGAAATAGGACTCTTTTAGAAATGGTTAGATCGATGATGAGTTTGCCTATTTCGTTACGGGGTATGCCTTAGAAAGCGGCATACTTGCTAAATCTAGTACCATCAAGTCGGTCGATAAGACCCTTTCGAGTTGTGGTTTGGGCGCAAGCTGGTTTAAACCACATAAGGATATGGGGCGATCCAACACATGTCTTGAACAAGAAGGGCGATGGTTGGAAGCTAGATCGTATGAGGCTGTTTATTGGCTATCTAGAGGGATGAAGGTGGTTATTTCTATAGTCTAAGGATCGGAAGGTCATTATTAGCACTAATGCCGATTCTTAGAAGATGATTATATGAAAACCATAAATCAAAGTTGAAATCATTCTTGAGAATTAGAAGATGATCGTATTCCACCACGATTAAGCGAAAGTGCGAGATGTAGGTGTCAGTGGGAGGAATCGACACGAGATACTTCAAGAAATTGAAGTGGGTCGAGTTCCTTTGGAGATAGCGGTTTGTATAAGTGGCTCCTATTGACAAGTTGTGCAAGATGAGAACCACAAGTTCTTTGCTCGGCGTTGCCATTGTGCGATGGCGCCTCGTCGTAGTGGGAGGGTTGTTCATCAACCCGAGCGACTTATGTTCGTGGGTGAATCTTGGTTTGGTCGAGAAGCGACCGAGCAATAATCGACCCATGGACATCTGACGTCTGAAGACGATGCAAGATCATGGCACACCGCTATGGATTTAGAAATTGAATCCATAACGACTATGGATGTATCGAAAGACACCTCTACCGGATGGCGAGGAAGCCATAGGTAGCAAGTGGGTATCTGAGAGGAAGAGATTGAGATGTAGAGGTTTCGGCTTTTAAAGCCGGGCTTGTGGAGAAAAGGTACACTCAAATTGAGGGCATCGATTTCGATGAGACCTTTTCACTGTAGCAATGCTCAAGTCCATCGAATTCTTACGGCCATAGCAGCCCACTTAAACATGAGGTTTGGCAAATGGATGTGAAAACCGCTTTCCTAGCGGTTACCTTGAAGAAGGTAGAGACATCTATATCGACAACCCGAAGGTTATGTGGTGAAGGGTGAAGAGCATCTAGTATGGAAGCTTAAGAAGTCCATTTATGGACTTAAGCAAGCTTTACGATCTTGGAACTTACGTTTTGACGAGGTGGTAAAGTCATGGATTTACCTAGTTGCTAGCGAAAGTTACGTGTATCGTTTAGATGTCAGCGGTGATGTGGTATTTCTTGCACTACGTAGATGACATCCTTCTACTGCAACAATGTGAAGTTGTTATCGGGGCGTAAAGAGTTGGTTATCCGATCGGTTTCAAATGAAAGACTTAGGAGATGCAGCGTACATTCTTGGGATCAAGGTTTCTTGAGATCGCGAGAGAAAAATGTTGAGCTTATCTCGGCGTCTTACATTGATCTTGTGATTACTCGTTTTAGTATGCAAACCGCCAGAAAGGATTGCTACCTTTCGGACATGGCGTTCCTTTATCTAAGGAGCGATCACCTATGACGCAAAGGAGATAGAGGAAATGAGACAAGTTTCTTATGCTTCGCCGTAGGAAGTCTCATATGCGTAATGCTATATGCGAGACCGATATACGCTGTGCGGTAGGCATAGTAGCTGAATATCGATCTAACCATGGACAAGCTCATTGAATTGCGGTAAAGCATATACTCAAGTACACGAAAAGGACTCGAGATTATAGGCTGGTTTACCAGCGAGATAGTCTAATGCCTTTGGGTTATTCGGACTCGGTTTCCAAGTCGACCGTGATGAGAAGAAGTCCACCTCGGGCTATGTGTTTACCTTGGGTGGTGGGTAGTATCTGGCGGAGTGCAAAGCGAGGGATGCGTGCGGACTCCACCATGGAAGCCGAATATGTAGGCTGCTTGGAGGGCGCTAAAGAGGCTGTATGGTTCAAGAACTACCTCATGGATCTAGATGTGGTACTGGTTTGCCCAAGAGTATCATAGTTCTTGTGATAACTCGGTGCGATGCAAACTCGAAGGAACCACGGACCCTGAACAACGAAACACATAGAGAGAAAGTACCATGTCATACGAGAAATCGTTAGGCGAGGGGATGTCTTGATTGAGAAGATTGATGCTGCGGATAACCTAGCTGATCAATTCACGAAAACTTCGCCGTAAAAAGTCAGAAGAGCATATTCGAGGACTTGGATTGCGAGATGGCACCCACTTAGAAAGGAAACTTTTGTATAAGTGGGAGAAGCAAAGTGATGGTGTTGTTTGTAATAGCTAGTAGAGACACATTGTATACTAAAAGTTTTGCTTTAGTATAAGTGGGAGATTGTTGGTTGTATCTTGGGCGGTTTTGGTTGAGCTTGTATACAATGTTTCTGTTACCACTATTACAATCTCTATCTGAATTGTTTACTTGATTGCATATGTATGTCCTTTTATCTCATATATAAGTTAGATCGGATCATACGATTGTGTTGTAGATCACGAAGTCTGTATGATTGGTCAAGCTTAATGAGATATAAATAGTATCACAGCTGAGACAACTTGAGGACGAGTTGTCGGTATAGGCTACGGTGTAGATAAGAAGTGACTTGACTTGGTTGCTTATCTATACTGGTACGTCCCTGACGTATTGATGGATCACAGTGAGATGAATTCTTCTATCTGATCGTCGTGAAGAACCTAGATCTCGGAGACTTACGTTGATCTAAATCTCGATAAGGTATTAGGTGAGTATGAGTTCTTGACCATCACTTTGACTTGCTATGGGTAAGGGTTACATGAGATAACCCAATTCTCTGCATCTTGGGTGGTGGCGATCTTGTATGTCGTGCTAGTTACGTGTCGGGTCATGCGTATCCGTTTAGGATGATGAAGTCCCTTAAGGAGCTCAAAGGTTTATTGTACTAAACCCTGCGGGTTGAGTTATCTCAAGTACAATAATAAGGTTGAGTGGTACTACTTAAGGAATTAAAGATATTAATTATTTTAAGCGATCGAGCATATTGTAAATAATTAATGGACGTCTGATATCTTAAATACGGGGATTCGTAAAGTCTAAGTGCAAGCCGACTCAACTTGGTTATAAAGTGGTAAGTCGACATTTATTCTCTAGTGGCATGAATAAATGTTTATGAATTAATTTATGTTACAAATTTGAACATAAGATAATTAATTTATTTGAGGCCCGTCTTTATTTCTTACATTTGATCCCTGGGTGGCCCGTCCGGGCTGGAGCTTAGTGATTTTCACTGGCCTCCTTATAGAGTCCCACTGGGACTCGACGATCCTCTCTATCTTAAGTGATAAGATTATATTTATTAGATATGCATAAATCATATTACGATAGGGTTTAGGGTTGCATTATAAATATAAGGTGAGAGAAAATCAAGGTTAATGCTTAACCATTTTTTAGAAATTACTATCTTGATATAGTGAGAATTTTGAAAATCAAGTAAGGATGAAGAAGGCGAATTTCAAAGCACTCTCCATAGATTGTCCTCACTCGGCATTGGAGTTTAGGCAAAGCGGGATCTGTCAGGAAGATCAAAGCACGAGTCTTGATCCATTCATCCTGACAGATTCACAAGTAAACACGAGAAAACCCTACGTGTTGCAATTAATATATAGGTGCATGCTAGGCATATAATCAATGTATGGTGAATTAAACATCCAAAATAGATCCTCGGGAGAGGGTTAAAATCGATTTCCCTTGATTGTGCGAGATCGCTGAGGCTGCGCATTTACTGCTCGAGATCTATCTATAAGAGTTATCTCCTGTCAGGAGCGAGTCCTCTTGTTTCATATACTGACACATACTGTGTCGTTTCGTTACTTGGGAATACGGGCTTGGGCTTATAGATATGGACTTTGGGACCCAGTTTCATGGGACCATCACCTTCGATTATCTTGCTGGTTTGACGTCCTTGCGCCAGATATGGTACACATTGTTAATTCATGTATTATATTTGTGACGAGCTGGCGTGTATGGTACTTATTCCATATTAACTACCCCCCTAAACTTCAAGAGATTTATCTTCCGAGAGCTATCTGTCGGAGTTGATTATGTTCATGGCCAGATCCTGGAAGGCTAGACGCTTGGAATTTGCCTTTTGCTCTTGTCGTGCATTAAATACGTGACGTATTTTTCTAGCTTTTTCTGAAAAGTGCTCGCGCTCTTCCCGATTTTTTGCCTCAACTCTTCAATTACCATTTTAATCATGTCATTTGATTTTGATAAAATGTTTGACTTTCATTGATCTGGACCCTCCATTTACCCAAGAGGCTCGGTATAAGATTTCTTGGAAAGTCACGTTCTTCATTTTTGCCTTCCTCTTTATTATCTTCCTCAATACTCCATTTTAGCACGAAGATCGCCCTATGTCTGCATCCGAAGATTTTTGCTTCTCTATAAACGTCGTCCATGTATTTTATGTCTGAGTCCTTTTATTCTTCTATTGACATATTAGGGATAGTAGATAAATTCTCTTTTATAAGAAAAGCTCATAGATCATTTACTGAGCATACTCTTATGGCTTCCGCAAAACAAAGTTTTAAACCTTCCATCGTTCGCGTTAAAAAGTTCGATGAATTATTGTGGACCCTTCGCTCTTCTGTAAATTTTGCTTTCTCTTCTCCTAGGCGTAATGACAGTCCTTTAGCCTCTGATCCTCCCACCACGACCTTCTGGTTTCACCAGGTCAAGGTTGGACTTCTTTTTCCAATATGTCATTTCTTGGCTAAATTATTTATGTTGTACAGTATTCCCCCGAATCAACTATATGCGTCCTCTATTCGGAAGACTCTCTTTTTCCATATTATCCTTCGTGAATATGAAATCTTCGACACTTCCCATATTTTATTTCTTACCCACGATGCCTTCGTTCTTGGCATGTTTTATTATTTCATGGAAAATCACATTAGCCTTGTACATTTATACAGCAAGGATACTAGTTTGGATAAAAACATGTTGAATTAATATTCTTCGTAACTCTTATAGGTAATGAGACCTGGCCATTTGGGGATACGCGTATGTATGCTTGACCTATGCGTGTTATTACTCCTGTTCCTAGCCCGATAGCTCCGGACGATCTAAAGGTGCTATTAGAGATCCATGGAGACTTTGGCCCTGATTACAATCTGTTGGCCAAGATAATGAGAAATGAAGATGTCTAGGTCTGTTATGGCCTATTTTTGGGGCACGGATGAGATGATGATATGGGTAACTTGTTGGATTTGTATACTGAAAGCAGTATTGGTTGAGCTTGTTGGATTTGTATACTGAAAGCAGTATGGTTGAGCTTGTAAACAATGTTTCCGGTTACCACTATTACAATCTCCTATCTGAATTGAATACTTGATTGCATATATCTGTGTCCCATTATCTCATATATAAGTTAGATCATGCAATGTGTGAAGATCACTGAAGTCATGTAGGATTGGTCGAGCTTAATGAGATATAAAAGTTTCACGGTGAGACAACTTGAGGGCGAGTTGTCGGTATAAGCTACGGTATAGATAAAGTGACTTGACTTGGTTGCTTGTCTATCTTTGATGCGTCTACGGCGTATTGAAGGATCACGGTGAGATGAGTTCTTCTATCGTACCGTCGTGAAGAACCGAGATCTCGGTGACTTACGATGATCTAAACCTCGATAAGGTATTAGATGAGTATGAGTTCTTGACCATCACTTTGACTTGTTATGGGTGAGGTTATATGTTCTAACTTGATATTCTCGCATCTTGGGTGGTGGCGGTGCTTGTATGTCATGCTAGTTATACGTATCAGTCACCGTATCCGTTTAGGATGATGGCGTCCTTAAGGAGCTCAAAGGTTTATTGTACTAAACCTACGAGGTTGAGTTAGCTCAAGTACAATAATAAGGTTGAGTGGTACTACTTAAGAAATTAAAGATATTAATTATTTTAGCGATCGAATGCTTTAAATAATTAATGGACGTTCGATATCTTAAATACGAGGATTCGTAATGTCTAAGTGCAAGCCCGACTCAACCGGTAATAAAGGGTAAGTCGACATTTATTCTCTAGTGGCATGGATAAATGTTTATAAATTAATTTATGTTACAGGTGAACATCGATAATTAATTTATTTGAGGTCCATCTTTATTCCTTGCATTTGATCCTTGGGCTGGCCCGTCCGGGCCGTGAGCTCGAAAATCGTCCACCATCATGCTCTTATGGAAAGGATTTGATTCTCTTTATCTATAAGGATATTATTATATTTATGGGATATGCATAGATCCTTTCCATATAGGATTATGGTAATAATCCTTTCCATATAGGATTATGGTAATTTCCATATGGGATTATGGTAATTTCCATAAAGGATTATGGTAATTTCCATATGGGATTATGGTAATTTTCATATGGGATTATGGTAATTTCCTTATGGGATTAAGGTAGTGCATTATAAATATAAGGTAAGAGATAGATTGATTTGAATCCTCGTATAATTCATCATCAAATTTTCGTCCATCCCGTAGTAATGTTGGGAGGATTTTTGAAATTTTAAGAGCATTGGGTGATTTTCGAAGCATTCTCCATAGATCGTCCTCACTCGGCGTTGGAGATTGGGTAGCAGGGATACGATCCGGAAGGTCAAAGCGAGTCTTGATCCATTCCGCCTCGGCAGTTCAAAGGTAAACATGAGAAAATCCCAGCGTATTGCAATAAATTATATATATGCATGCTAGGAATATAATCGATGTATGGTGGATTAAACATCAAGATAGATCCTCGGGAGAGGGCTAAACATAGTTTTTCCCTACAATTGGTGTCGAGGCGGGATCGATATCTTGGCTCATTGGATTAATTCACGTTTGATTATTACGTGCGCAATATATTATTTGTTGAATCTATGGTTCATCGTGGCTCGTTTTTATTTTGTCGGTTTTGTTTTCCCCGAGAAAATCCGTGATTAGATTAGATTTATTTTACGTAAATCTTATACGTAAAAGTAAAGCGAAGGCAGCGGCGGATCGAGGCAGCGGGAAAAGCGGGTGCATGCGGCGTGCGGGCGGCGGCACGCAGGCGTGCGCGGTGCAGCGGACGCGCCGCGTGGCGGGGCGAGCCGGATCCGTTTTCTGGCCGAATCTGTTTTGGCGAGTCGGTCCGTGCCGTGCCGCGAGGCCCATTTTGAATCCGATGCGTGCCCGTGCCGCGGCCCGTTTTCGAAGATTATAAAGATCATGCTTTGCAATTCTATGTAATAGATTATTTTATTTTTATCGTTCATTGCATGTCGTGGATGTTTAAATTATGCAGTAGCATGCTATGTATGTTTAAATTACGTTGACAAACCTTTAAGTGTTTTCGTAATTGGGTGCGCATAGTAAGCATGCTAGGTTTATCACGTTTTCAAGCATATTTTAGAATTCTGCGAGCATGTTTTACATGTTGAGTTCTATAGAAAAGCATGCTAGGATTACGTGATCTGCATGGACAAACCTTTTGAACAAAAAGACTAAGCAAGCAAACCGACAAATTAATTTTAAATTAAAATGTTAAGACCTCCACTTTTGATCTCTAAACAAAGTGATACGCTTGTGAGTGGCGATCACACACGTGGCTTGCTTTTGTTTATCATAAGTTTGTTGGATGAGATTTCTAAATAAAACATTTTAAATCTATTGAGAAGTGGGAGTTTCATGTGTAGCGTCCACAGCGTGGTTTGCATGTGCGATTTTCATAAGTTCTCTAGAGATAGATATAAAATGAGATAACAAAAGAATTTGAATTGGGCGGTATGGTCTAGTGAGTATGCTAATTCTAAGAATTAGTTTTCTATTTGTTAAAAATGTGGTCATTGCTTGACATCACCTCAAGTACAACTTCCACGAAGTCCTTCTTGTGATAGTGATGTGGTCTAGTAAGGTCAATTGTTAATTTCATTTGTCATAAGGATAAGTTGACATGGATTGAAATTAAGCGACTAAAGGTATATTTTAGTGCAGTGGGGGTTCATGTGTGGCGTCCTGGCGTGGCTTGCATGTGGGATTCCTTGGGCGATTGGAGGTTTTAATTAATATTGTTTTATCAAAGGTTACAATATTATTATTCACAATTATGTGCGATCGTATACTTATGTGTTTACATTATCGTTTTAGATATGTCTCTTACACGATTATCAATATGCTCGCACAAAATCCGTTATCGGTCCAAATTTTATCAGTGGAAGCGAAACATGGAATATGTTCTTATCTTTGAAGAACACATGTTTGTTCTCACTACTCCTAAACCCGATGCCCTTCTTCGGCGCATCGACTAATGGCGGAGTCGGCGAGACTTTGGAATAAGTCGAACAATATGGCTAAATGCTATATGATGACTACTATGTCAAAGGCTTGCAGTGCTGACATCGATCGATGGTGAGCGATAGATATTTGGTCGAGTCTCGAGAGTAAGTTTGGGCGGTCGGATCGGACGATCGCTTCCACACAATGAGAGAAATCTTGGCGTGTAAGATGGAAGAAGGAAGTTCGGTCCATGAACATGTCTCCCATGACTCGTCTCATGGATAGTCTTGATCGGTTGGGAGGAGGTATTGATGGCGAAGCGAGGTTGATATCATCCTCAATACCTTGCCCAGTCTTTGAGAACTTTCGGCGTGAATGCGATCATGAGCAAGGCGAATATACACTTAGTCGGTTGCTCGATGATCTCGTGGCTGCGGAAGGAGTTATGGGCAAAGGAGCACATGCTCTTTCTAGCACATCTAAGGGCCCAAATTTTCCGTTGCAAAATGGAAAAATAAAAAGGGGCACCAAAGGTGGTAGAGGAAAGGAAAATAGTGGGAGTAATGGGAGCAAGAACATGGCTGCCAGGAGGCTGAAGAAGCGAAGGAGAAGGCAAGTGCTTCAGTGCGGTGGGCGGGCATTGGAGGCTAAGTGCCCTATGCTCGAGGCTCGAGTCTGTGGTTTGCTTTAATGTGAAACATGTTTAGCACCTTGTTCTACCCGTTCTTGGGTAGTGAACCGAGTGCGGTGATCATGTTGTTACACCTTGCGGGGTTCTGCGGACAAAGAGGCTGAGTAATGACGAGATAACGATCTCCATGGGCAGCGGCGAAAGTCGAGGCAGTGCGGTCGGAGATGTTACTTTATGTTTTGAGAGAGCTGTTTTAGTTTTAAAAGGCGTTTTATATGTGCGGATTTTCGGTGGAACCTTGTTCTATTTGAAACTATTTACTCATGCATATTACATTATTTTTATAGTGGTGTTTCTATCATAAGAAATAGCGAAGTTATCGTGTTGGCACTTTATATAATTAGTTTTATACTATTTATGCAAAACATAATACCTATAACTATGTTGCATCTTCTTGAACCCTAGAAAGAAAGTTTTCTTATGAAGATGACACCACGTTTCTCGACATCTTAGATTAGGTCACATCAATCTAAATAGGATCGAAAGGCGGCTAAGAATGGGCGTTGGGTAATCTCACGATTACTCCATTCCGGTCTGCGAATCTGTATAGAAGGTAAGATGTCGACCGGACCCTTCAAGCAAGGGTTATAGAGCGAAGAAATGTTAGAGTTAGTCCATTCGACTGTGTGAACCGATGTCCACAAGCTCGTAGAGAATGCAGTATTTTATCACTATCATTGCGATTACTCGAGTGCGGATCGTATATAACTTGCATAAGTCAGATGCTTTGAGAAATTCAAAGAGTTTAAGGCGGAAGTGGATCTGACTTGGTAAAGTGTCAAGTCACTGCGGTCTGTCGCGGTGGCGAATACCTCGATGTGAGTTCATGGACTATCTAGTGAAGTATGGGATTACCTCGGTAGCACTTCAAGACACATACTGACAAAATGGTGTGTCGGGCGAAGAAATAAGACTCTTTTGGAAATGGTTAGATCAATGATGAGTTATGCAACATTGCCTTTTTGTTACGGGGTATGCCTTAGAAGCGGCATACTTGCTAAATCTAGTACCATCGAGTTAGTCGAAAGACCCGTTTCGAGTTGTGGTTTGGGCAAGCCAGTTTAAACCACATAAGGATATGGGGCGATCCGGCCTGCGTCTTTGAACAAGAAGGCGACAAGTTGGAGGCTAGATCCGGCCTTGAAATTTGTTTATTGGATATCTAGAGGAGCGAAGGTGGTTTATTCTATAGTCGTAAGGATCATAAGGTCATTATTAGCACTAATGCCGATTCTTAGAAGAGGATTATATGAAGAATCATAAGTCAAAGTTGAAATCATTCTTGAGAATTAGAAGATGATCGTATTCCGCCACCGATTAGGCCAAAGGTGCGAGATGTCGAGTCTAGTGGGAGGGATCGACACGGATACTTGAAATTGAAGTGGGTGGGAGTTCAGCTGGAGATACCGGGCCGTCTGAGTGGTACCTACCCGACAAGTTGTGCAGATAGAGAACCACAGTTTACGCTTTGGTTGCCATAGTGTGCATGTAGAACCTCGTCGTAGTGGGAGGTTGTTCGTCGACCCGGCGATTTATGTTCGTGGGAGAATCTTGGTTTGGTCGAGAAGCGAGCAGCGATAATCGACCCGTGGACATACTGAGGAGGCAATCTGAGACATTGATGCAAGATCATGGCACGCTATGAACTTAGAAATGGAGTCCATGCGACTATGGATGTATATGAAAGACACCTCTACCGGATGGCGAGGAAGCCGTAGGCGATAAGTGGATATACAAAGGAAGAGATTCCGATGGAGGTTTGGTTTTAAAGCCGGGCTTGTGGCGAAAGGGTACACTTTCAGTTGAGGGCATCGATTTCGATGAGACCTTTTCGCTGTAGCAATGCTCAAGTCCATCGAATTCTTGGCCATAGCAGACCACTTGAACTAGAGGTTTGACAAATGGATGTTAAAACCGCTTTTCTAAGCAGTTACACGGAGGAAGGTAGAGACATCTATGTCGACACTTAGAAGGTTATGTGGTAAAGGGTGAAGAGCATCTAGTATGGAAGCTTAAGAAGTCCATTTATGGACTTAGCGAACCTCGATCATGGAACTTACGCTTTGACGGTGGTAAAGTCTATAGATTTACCCGGTTGCCTGGCGAGAGTTGAATTGCGCTAGATGGCACCTCTAAAGTGCGCGCAATAAGTACGTCGGGGACGTTAGAGGACTTGAATTGCATGATGGCACCCACATAAGTGAAACTTTTGTATAAGTGGGAGAAGCAAAGTGATGGTTTTGTTTGTATTAGCTAGTAGAGACACATTGTATACTAAAGTTTGCTTTAGTATAAGTGGGAGATTGTTGGATTTGTATCTTGAAAGCGGTATGGTTTGAGCTTGTATACAATGTTTAGGTTACCACTATTACAATCTCTATCTGAATTGAATACTTGATTGCATATATCTGTGTCCTTATCTCATATATAAGTTAGATCATACGGTGTGTAGAAGATCACGAAGTGCGTATGATTGGTCGAAGCAATGAGATATAAAAGTTTCCTGTTTGTGACAACTTGAGGACGAGTTGTCGATATAGGCGGTATAGATAAGTGACTTGACTTGGTTGCTTGTCTATCTTTGATGCGTCTACGGCGTATTGAAGGATCACGGTGAGATGAGTTCTTCTATCGACCGTCGTGAAGAACCAAGATCTCGGTGACTTCGATGATCTAAACCTCGATAAGGTATTAGATGAGTATGAGTTCTTGACCATCACTTTGACTTGTTATGGGTGAGGGTTATATGTTCTAACTTGATATTCTCGCATCTTGGGTGGTGGCGGTGCTTGTATGTCATGCTAGTTATCGTGTCAGTCACGTATCCGTTTAGGATGATGATATCCCTTAAGGAGCTCAAAGGTTTATTGTACTAAACCACTGCAGGTTGAGTTAGCTCAAGTACAATAATAAGGTTGAGTGGTACTACTTAAGAAATTAAAGATATTAATTATTTTAGCGATTAGAATCTATAAATAATTAATGGACGTTCGATATCTTAAATACGAGGATTCGTAATGTCTAAGTGCAAGCCGACTCAACTTGGTAATAAAGGGTAAGTCGGCATTTATTCTCTAGTGGCATGAATAAATGTTTATAAATTAATTTATGTTAAGGTGAACATAAGATAATTAATTTATTTGAGGCCCGTCTTTATTCCTTGCATTTGATCCACAGGTGGCCTATCCGGGCCGTGAGCTCGAAAATCGTCCACCATCATGCTCTTATGGAAATGATTTGATTCTCTTTATCTATAAGGATATTATTATATTTATGGGATATGCATAGATCCTTTCCATATAGGATTATGGTAATAATCCCTAGGATTATGGTAATTTCCATATGGGATTATGGTAATTTCCATAAAGGATTATGGTAATTTCCATATGGGATTATGGTAATTTCCATATGAGATTATGGTAATTTCCTTATGGGATTAAGGTAGTGCATTATAAATATAAGGTAAGAGATAGATTGATTTGAATCCTCATATAATTCATCATCAAATTTTCGTCCATCCCCAGTAATGTTGGGAGGATTTTTAGAAATTTTAAGAGCATTGGGTGATTTTGAAGCATTCTCCATAGATCGTCCTCACTCGGCGTTGGAGATTGGGTAGCAGGGATCTGATCCGGTGGGTCAAAGCACGAGTCTCGATCCGTTCCGCCTCGGCAGTTGAAGGTAAACACGAGAAAACCCCAGCGTGTTGCAATTAATTATATAGGCGCATGCTAGGAATATAATCAATGTATGGTGGATTAAACATACAAGATATATCCTCGGGAGAGGGCTAAACATAGTTTTTCCTCTGAGCTTGTATACTGATGTTTCTGTTACCACTATTACAATCTCTATCTGAATTGATTACTTGATTGCATATATATGTGTCCCTTTATCTCATATATAAGTTAGATCATACGATGTGTAGAAGATCACGAAGTGCATGCGATTGGTCGAGCTTAATGAGATATAAAAGAATCACGGTGAGACAACTTGAGGACGAGTTGTCGGTATAAGCTGGTATAGATAAGAAGTGACTTGACTTGGTTGCTTGTCTATCTTATGCGTCTACGATGTATTGAAGGATCACGGTGAGATGAGTTCTTCTATCGACCATCGTGAAGAACCTAGATCTCGGTGACTTACGATGATCTAAACCTCGATAAGGTATTAGGTGAGTATGAGTTCTTGACCATCACTTTGACTTGTTATGGGTGAGGTTATATGTTCTAATTGATATTCTCGCATCTTGGGTGGTGGCGATCTTGTATGTCGTACTAGTTATCGTATCAGTCATTGTATCCGTTTAGGATGATGGCGTCCTTAAGGAGCTCAAAGGTTTATTGTACTAAACCTGCGAGGTTGAGTTAGCTCAAGTACAATAATAAGGTTGAGTTGTACTACTTAAGGAATTAAAGATATTAATTATTTTAAGCGATCGAGAATGCTCTAAATAATTAATGGATGTGCGATATCTTAAATCTGAGGATTCGTAATGTCTAAGTCAAGCCGACTCACCCGGTAATAAAGGGGTAAGTCGGCATTTATTCTCTAGTGGCATGAATGAATGTTTATAAATTAATTTATGTTACAGGTGAACATAAGATAATTAATTTATTTGAGGCCATCTTTATTCCTTGCATTTGATCCTGGTGGCCCGTCGGGCCCGTAGCTAGTAATCGGCGCCTCACTCTATTGTGGTAATGATTTTATTCTCTTTATCTATAAGGATATTATTATATTTATGGGATATGCATGGATCCTTTCCTTATGGGATTATGGTAATGCATTATAAATATAAGGTAAGAGATAAGATCAATGTTAATCCTCGATTATCTACATCATTATTCTCGAAAATCACTATAGTTTTAGTGAGGATTTTTCGAAAATCTGAGAGGTTAGGGTGATTTTACGTAGCATTCTCCATAGATTATCCTCGCTCGATATTGGAGATTGGGCAGCAGGGATCGATCCGGAAGATCAAAGCACGAGTCTCGATCCGTTCATCCCAAGCAGTTGAGGTAAAACGAGAAAACCCTACGTATTGCAATTAATTATATAGGTGCATGCTAGGAATGTAATCAATGTATGGTGAATTAAACATCCAAGATAGATCATCGGGAGAGGGTTACAATCAGTTTTCCCTACATAACTCATATAGAGTGAAAAAAAATTCTTGTTTTGGCCGTATCTAGGTTTAGTTAATAATTTTTTTTCCAGATATGTCTTGGCAAGAAGACCTGTTGTCTTGTATGAATTTTCGATTTGCTACATTTTCATCTCAGGAGGAATGTTCTCGCTAGCTCCTCCAAAGCTCTTTCTCTTGGTGGCTCCTCTGGGGTTCCAGTCTCTGTAGTCATTGTTGCATATACATCCTTCTTTCTCTCCTCTCATCTTTTGGCCCGTTCACCTGTTAGGCTAGAGGTGGAATTACTAACTTTGTTGGGGATCGGCCTCTAACCTTCAATGAGATTTTGGGCCCTTGGGGCCATTGATATGATCGGCTTTTAAAATGTTTTCAAAGGTGATCGGCGTCCCGCCACCCACCTGCCTCCCTCCATCGGATCTAAGGAAAATCACGATCCATGAAGGATTTCCTTCCGGTTTATTGGGCCGTCTTCTACGGTGGAGGCTGTTTCTACTAGGAACAGTCGTCTATCTCAGTATTTCCGTTCATCTCACGGTGATCGATGGATCTTACTTATAAGCAGTGTGGTGAACTGTTAGGGTACCTAGGCTTCGAGGCGGACGTGGCCAGCATAGTCCGATACCTTTTCAAGCAGACCCATAATGTCCTCTACAACCACATGCTTAACGTAAGGACCTTCCTTATTCATTTTTTATGCTTTGTTATTTACACAAGATTCCTTATCATCGTGTTAGTTTTAGGTTATACTGGGCATTCAGGCTGATTTTGCTCGCTTGTTTGACTATGATCAGGAGTTGACCCTATGCCGTGAGAGACCGGCGTTGGAAGTAAACAACTGGCGTTGGAGCAAAAGATAAGGAGTTGAGCTAGGCCTCTGCTAAGATCATGGAGTTAGAAAAAAGTCTGGCTGATTTGGACCAGGAGTCTGCTAAGATCATGGAGTTAGAAAAACATCTGGTTGATTTGGACCTTCAGGTCTTTGCTACTTCGCACACTTCCACAAAGAAGGTTAGAATGATGGAACGGGCTTGTTCGTTTGTCGATTTTGCAGGTCCAAATCAACAGATGTTTTTCTGAGCAGGTGCCTGGGCCACTGGATCTAGTGCTGATGGAACCGCGTCTTCTTAGATTTTTTTTTATCTTTTTATAATTTTGGCTTGTGGAATTAACGCTAAATCAATTTTATTGAGAAAATATTTGGTGTATCATTTTGCTTCTGTTTTTCCTTTACTATCTGCACCTCTTCTTGATTTGACGAATCAGCTTTTACTGAGCAAATATTTGACGTATCACTTTGCTCTTGCTTCTTTATTGTTGCGATTTTTTTTTTCTTTAGTAGTATGCCTAGATTTTCCCCTTTGGTGAATATTTGGCGTATCTTTCTTTGTAGGGGAAAGTTATGTCTATCAGTTTCATTAATGGATTATTAATTATTTTTTCATATTTTGTAAGACTACTACGTCTCGAACCTTGATTTTTTTGGGTATAAATACCTCATATTTCCTGCTTCTCCTCCCATCGCCATCCATATGGATTTTCCTTTCTTTAACGTCTTTCATAATTTACGGAGATATCTTTCTCCCCCTTTACTTGTTCTTGTTTCGTTATATCAGAAACGGTTGGTTTCCTCTCGAGCGGAGTCTATTTCTCAGCTTCCCTTGGGCAGGTTCGTTGTCATATGAGCTCATTTTTCCTGCTCTTGCTTCGTTATCAGAGTTGTGGGATAGAAGTCGAAGACTTGGTGAGTGCCCTTGCATATATGTGCTCACCTGCTTCGGTGATGCTCTAATTCGTTCTGGCGATAGAGCTACAAGAACTTGTTCGTGGATTCTTTTGCATCTTGTTTCCTTTAGTCTTCGCAGATCGCGCCCCTTGGGAATCTCTCTGGATAGGTGGAATGGGCATGCTCTCCCGAGCTTTCCATTATTCCTTTTTCCATCTCAAAGCTTAAGTCATGGAGATCGAAGGGAGGAGGCGTATATGTCGGAAGGATTTTTATCTTTGGACTTCGGTCTGATTGATGGGTCTACTAGTGATGCGACCCAAGGGTGGTTGGTTCGGGACCGGTGCGTGTTCTATTGGGCGATTACATATCGTCGAGCTAAAGTTCGAGGAGGCTTAATGTGCGAGGAGGCTTGATGGGCTGGTCAGAAGTTTGGGAACAAGAGTTGATGAAGAAGCCCATTGGAGATGATGGTGCGGTGGGCAGAGCTAATTAATCTTCTTGAATGCGAGTGGGCGAATTGAAGAATTGTAATTTATTTGTTTTATTCGTTTTCAGCCCGTTAGCCTTTGGATATTTATTTTGAATTTATGGGCTTAGTTGGTGATGAATAAGTTAGGTTTTAATTCGTTTTCCTTTACGGGCTTAGGGTTTGCGACTATATAAGGATTTGTTTGAGGCGTTTTGGGCGACTTATCATTAATCATAAGCGTGAGTTTTATTCTCTCTTGAGAGTTTTCGAGTTCTTCTTGATTGTGCGAGGCGAATTGATTCCGGCGTATCGTGAGTCGAATCATCCACTTGTTGTGTGTCATTCGGCGTCCCAGAGTTCTTTGCATCAACATCACGTTGGGGTCTGGCGACATATCGACCTACATCATTTCGTGAGTTAGATTCGAGAGGTTTGGGATATTCCATTCTTCTATCCGATCGTTGGAGTCTTGGTTGGCGGTGTTCTTGATTCATCGAGGATCATAGCATTTAGTATCGAGCCGTGTTAAGTCGTCGAGTTAAATCGTCCAGGTTTTGTGTTTCTATTTTCCGTGTCTTTCTTTCGTGTCAATGGTAGCGTCTGGATCTGTTCGTGTCATTCGAGTTATTCGTGTTCAGTTTTCGTTTAGAAAGTATCATATTTTTCCGTTGATCTGTTTAATATTTATTTGTCAAGAATTTGTGTTGAGTCTTTCGTGTCAAGGGTAGTATCTAGGGTTCGTATGTTCTTTTCTGCGATTTGTTCTTGTGATTTTCATTGTCAGATCCGTGTCTATCATATCATATTCTAGTTATTTGGAGATATTACCATATAATTCATATCAGCCATATATTTTGTCCATAAATACATGCGAGTTTCCTTAGGTATCATATCTGCCATATATACACACCATATATAATTTAGCTTAGTTCTTGAGTTTTTGGAATCTACGTTCGATGAGGTTGAAAAAAGGCACTTTTCTTTGCGTTCCTTAAATGCGTTTAGTCGTTTGGTGCATATCCGGTGAGCACTTTTACGAAATTGGTTAAATCTCGTTGTGTTTTACGGGTTCCTTGGGTAGAAAAGATCGTGTTGAGAAAGTTTACACTGTCGTTTCGGGTTTCGATGTCGTGTCTTCGTCTCACGGCCTTTTGGATAGTTTAGAATCTTTTGAGTCGATTACGTAGCTCTTCCAAAAAAAAAAAAATTGTCAATTGATTTGTTCTTTGCGTTGTTGGTGAACTTAGAGTGGTAGATTGAGGAATTCGATCTCTTGAGAGGGAACTTGAGTGGAAAAAGGCGAGAGAGTGAGATTATTAGAGAAAAAAGCGATTATTTGAGTGATACACGAGTGTGAGTGAATTCCATCTTGTGTGATACACGAGTGATTGTGAGGTGGTGAGGTTCCTTTTTTTTGTCTATTTTGTTTCTAACCTTTTCTTGCAGCCATGTCCAAGAAGAAAAATTCCAAATCGTTCGATTCACAGGAAGAAGAGGAAGAATTAACGCCTCAGAACAAGTTCTTATTTGAGACTCTGCGGAGTGAGTTGGGGAAGATCTTGAACAGGGGAATGGAAGAGGTGCGTGGCGCATCACAAAGAGTTCGAGAAGAAACCTCGCGGGAACACGGAGGAGGCGCGCCATGATCTGTGTGTTTGAAGAGGTGGGCGAGTGGCGAGGAGGCGGGCGGTAATGGACATTTTCGTTATGAGGATGGCGAACACGAGTATGAAGATGTGGAAGATGAGGCTTAGGATTTTGAAGAGCGCGGTCGAGAGGAAGAGATAGAAGATGACAATGGGCAACATCGAGATGAATATTCCCTCCTTTCGAGGAAGAAGCGATCGAGTTGTTTCTTGAGTGGGAAAGAAAGGTAGAGCTTATGTTCGATTGTCACAACTATTAGAGCTCAAGAATGTGAAGTTAGCGCGATAGAATTCTCCGATTATGCACTTGTTTGGTGGGATCGGTTGGTGACCGGTGGGAGGCGAAGCGGTGAGCCACCTATTGGACTTGGCGTGAGATGAAGGCGGCAATGAGGCGATTTGTGCCCAATTACTACTATAGAGAGCTTTTCAAAAGTTGCGAATTTGAGGCGAGGGAGTCGGGCGTGGATGAGTATTTGAGGAGATGGAGGTGGTCATGATTCGAGCGATGTAGTCGAGGACCGAGAGGCCACTATGTCGAGATTCTTGGTTGGATTGCGATGGGACATTCGTGATAAGGTGGAGTTGCAACACTATGTTGAGTTGGAGGACATGGTTCGTATGGCCGTAAAGATAGAGAACCAACTCGAGAGGAGGGGCAACCGGCGCGAATCGATCAATTGGAGGCAATCCCAACCGACTTCTAGTGGTTCTTCATCAAGGGAACCAATGGAAGAAAGAGGCGTCGTAGAGAGAGAAGAAACCGTTCTTTAAGCCCGAACATAGGCTACAAATTCACAAATTGAGGCGATTCGGCGGACGTAATCATGATAAAAAGTGCTTCAAGTGTCAGGGATACGGACATATCATGAGTGAGTGCCCGAACATGAGACTTATGATCATGCTAGACGATGGTGAAGTCGTGAGTGATGATGAAGCTACCGATCCAGAGATGCCAGCATTGGAGGATCCCGGCGATGAAGAGGAGGTCGAGATATCCTATCACCGGTTAGGCGACTTTTGTAGCTAGGAGAGTTTTGAGTGTCCAAACTCAGCCGGAAGAGATGGGGGCGTGAGAACATCTTTCATACGAGATGCCATGTTCAAGACAAGGTGTGCGGATGTCGTCATTGATGGAGAAGTTGCACAAATGTGGCTAGTCGACCATGGTTGAGAGATTGGGGCGCACGGTGAAGCATCCCAAGCCATACGGTTTGCGATGGTGAATGAGACCGGCGTCATCAAGGTATGAAGCAAGTGAAGGTGCCATTTCGCATTGGGAAGTATGCCGATGAGGTGTTGTGTGGCGTTATTCCCGTGCAAGCGAGCCGTATTACATTGGGTGCTTGGTGGCGATTTGATCGTCGAGTAGTTTATGATGGCTTCACAAACAAATACTCCTTTGGTATAAGCGGAAGAAGGTATCACTTGTTCCCTTACTCTAAACAAGTTTATGAGGATCAGTGCGGATTCAAAAGAGGTGAAAGTGAAGTCTAAAGCGACTGTGGCGAAGAAGGAGAGTGGGTGATCGAGTCGCTTTACGGCAAGGCCGGTGATGCGAAGTGGATGGTGAGCAGCGAAGTGGTTGATTGTCTTTGTTGTACAAGGAGAATTTGGTTATCACTAACGATCTCACTTCTACCCCTTCTATTAGTTACATTTTGTAGGGTTTGATGATGTCTTTTCGAGGATACACCTCATGGCTTACCTCCGATTCGGGAATTGAGCATCAAATTGATTTCGTGCGGAACAGCGCTTCCAAACCGACCGACATACCGAACCAATCCGGAGGAGGCGAAGGAGTTGGAGAGGCAAATTGAGATTCTTGGCGAGGGGCACGTGAGGAGAGTTTGAGTCCTTGTGTTGTACCCGTTCTACTCGTGCCCGAAGGACTCGACTTGGAGGATGTCTTTGTGATT